>OMNN01058880.1:22156-43009 GCA_900302755.1 Chromis chromis
CAGGGCATTATAAGAACATTTTGCCCTCTTTTTGCCTACAGGGGCTTTGCTTGTAATATAAAGCTCCAAACATACTCTGGATTTGTGCTATTTATATCACACATACGCACAGAGGTGAGTTATAAAAAGGAGAATACAATGAACATATTGGACTAAAGATCTTGACTCTTATCTGCAAAGGAAGAAATGCTTTTCTTGGAGCTGCGGGAGTTTAAAAAAAAAGTAAAACCCAATAAAATGCATAATAAATGCCACCAAGTGCATTATTTCAGTATTTATTGGCTGCTTAATGAGTCTCATGAACACTAAGATATCTGGAGATCAAAATGTGATACAGAAACTATCATGCAGCACATTCTGCACTCCTTTTGCCTACAGCAGAGCTGCAACAGTTTGATCAAAAACAATAAAACATATGAAATAAATGGCATCACGTGCATTTATTGAGTATAAATCAACTGACTGCTTAACGAGTGTCATAAGGGTATCTGGAGATCAAAATGTAATACAGAAACTATCATGTTGCATCAATCTACAGGGTGTTATAAGAACATTTTGCCCTCTTTTTGCCCACAGGGCTTTGCTTGTAATAAAAAAGTTGCAAACATACTCTAGATTTGTGCTATTTACATCAAACATATGCACAGAGGTGAGTTTTAAACAAGAGATACCATGAACATATTGAAAGTGAACATCTAGACCCCCATCTGCAAAGGGAGGATTGCTCATTAACATCTTGGAGCTGCAATAACTAATAAAAAAAAACAATAAACTATATGAAATAAATGCCAGGAAGTGCATTTAGTGAGTGTAAATCAACTGGCTGCTTTATGAGTTTCATTAACAATAATTAGGTTATCTGGAGATCAAAATGTGATACAGAAACGATCATTCTACATCAAACTACAGGACTTTATAAGAACACTCTGCGCTCTTTCTGCCTAAAGAGGCTTTACTCACGCAAACCTGTCATCTCTCCCTGAACCTGCGCTCCCTCCTCCTAAAAACTGAGCTGGGATGTGTGTTTGTGCGTACCGGGGTGGGGTGGGGGGACTCGGATCGTCCCACCTCCCTCCTTCTCTCCCAGTCAAGACGCTCCAAAACTCGCAGGAGCGCAAACTCTCCTAAGAGTTTCCAGCTCTTGCTGCAGGACCGCGCCGAGTTGGAAGGAGGCGAGACAAAAAGTTTCGAAACAGAAACGAGCCAAAGTTGAGAAGTGCTGGAGTGCGTCGGGACATGGCGAAGAGGCGGAATGGTCCTCCAGCCGAGCAGCACATGTGAGCCCAGAGGCCACCGGTAACGGTTTTTTATTTTAACTTCAAAGGAGACGGTGGAAAGGGGAGGCAGAGAGAAGAGAAGAGAGGGTGAAGAGAGAGATAAAGATCCCTCTGAGAGCTGACTGTCACCTCGACACCATGGTCTTTGTGCCGGGGTTCAGCTGGGTCTTCCTGAGCGCTCTCCTGCAAACTGTGGCACCCTGGGGCGCAGAGCGAGCCGGCAGACCGAGGCAGTGCGACGCACCAAAGTCGGTGAGTCGTGTTTGGGCACTTTTTTGCAAGCCAAGGACATTCATTTGAAAAAGACGCATATTGGACTGTGATTACGCATGAATTGGATACTGCGAGATTTAATCCTGACAAGTTTATTATCAGCCTGCTGAACTGAGACACTTGTCATAATTAACCCAAACTGTTTTTACACTCTAGTTGGAGAGTTTAGTGAAAGTAAACTTAATTTTGTTAATTTCGAAAGGAGACAGTTAATATAATGCTGGCAATCATGTATTTTATTTGTGCGTAAAAGGATATGTTTGTCTATAATAATGTTAAAAGCTCCAATCTTTATAACTTTAAAAGAAAATATCTTTAACTATTACATGATTTAACATGAATTTTTATAACTTTAAAAGTGAATTCCATTTATTATAATATAGAAATACAAAAAAAATAAAAATAAATTGTGAATGCAGAAAATTATGATTGAAAGATGAACTGATTGCCAGATTAAATCAATAATAAGAATAATAATAATGTGTATTATATAGGCAAGTACAGTTTAATATTACCACAGGTTCAGTGCCTGACATGTAAAGGTTCAAGTGTTTCCTCTCTGCTCCAGTGCAGCTATAGATCCAGGCCTTTAACAATGAAGGATGCTGCCAACAGAAACCGTTTCTGCTCGCCAACTTTATGGCTGTTTATGTGACAAAACGCAAGTCGGGGGGAACACCCACGGGTGACTTGACTTCATTTGGAAAAATACAGTTTCATTGACCTTTTCAGAAGCGATCCTGTTTCAGCACAACGCGCGGCCCTTATTACAACACTTATCGGGGGCATATTGGTAAAATTATGGATGTGGCTTGAACTCTGGTGAGGGAGTTCAGCAGCAGAGACCAAACGTATTCCACATCAGTTAACGTGCCTCTCCGTGCGTCCTACGTGCGTATTTTTCGACATGTCATGACAATCATGACTGCAGGAATCAGATCCAACACGCTTTCCTGCAGCTGGAAATAAAAGATCACAACACTGGAAAAATATATGACCTCAGAATTTTTAAAATATGACAGTTTGGAGCCGCTGAGTGTGAATGTTATCGAGGATGCCATTAAGGAAAGAGGTTTGATTAGTGTCCGATAATGGATCTGTTGTCAGAGATCAGAGAAGGCTTCGTGCTCCTTCTCCTCCATGTGATTTGTAATGCGTCAGTACAGTGGTCTCTGTTTTCTGTTAGGAGTAATTACCCCCATAAAAAGGAGCCCTGCGCGTCAAGGCTCTCCAGAAAAAAAAGTCCACGCAGCCTGAGCAGTGGGGATCTCGCCTCTCCTTAGGACTCGCACGACCACACTTTTCCACTTTTTTTGGTCGAAAAAATAAAGATAAACATCTTAATTTATGGATTCAGGCCCAAAGCGCACATTTGCTCGTCTTTTTCTGTGCGTCAGAAATATCATAAAGAGTGCACTAATGCGTCCAAAGCTTTCCCGTTAGGGCGCAGTGATCTGGTGGGCCCCGCCAATGTGAAAATTGAGTTAAGAGACCTTGAAACTGTTTAAACATTTCAGCGTGAACGCAAAGGCTGCTCTGGAATCAAATGTGGCACTTTTTGATTTATTTTGTCTAGCAGGGGAGAAAGGCTTGTGCCAGAAATTATTGTACGTTCAGTGTAATTAATTATGATGATAAGAGAACATCCCACAGAACCACTTTACTTCACTTTTGGCTGCTATTTGAGAAAAAAAAAAGTTTCAATGACAAAAGCAGTGTTGGCAGTGTCAGATATAACTGGAGCACAGCTGAAGGAAATCTTGATTAAATTTAAGAAGTAAACATTTTCTAAGAATAACTTTATTTTACAGTAATAGGTTTCATCCCTCAAATGCCTGATTACACTGTGTCTCAGAAGCCAGGAGTTTGATATTGTTTATAAAAGCTAATTCCTTTTTCATATTCGAATAATGCCAACATCAAAGTCGCAGCACATGCACAGCACATTTCGCAGAGCGCTTAACAAGAACCATATTTTAAATGCAATAGAGGCCTTATGCTCATTTAGAATGGCTGTGATTATTTAATTTCCATGCTGACATTGTTTTCTATAAAGATAACCACAACAGACAAACGCTTCCTGTAATATAAACCATAGAAGACAAAAACAGCGCTGCACTTAAGGCTGTCAGCATCACAGCTCCGTGTGGCTGGTGTAAAAAAAAAATTTCACAAACAAAAGTATCACAGTGAGGTCAGACTGGAGAGCAGGTTTTCTTTCAGGTTTTTGGCTTTTATGAGCTCCAGCGCAGTATATTTGCACTGCAGCCTTCAAAATGCTTCCCAGGCCCAAAGAGGCTTTTGGCAACCGAGGTATGCACCTCAACAATACACGGGGGTCTGTTTACAGTCCAGAAGGCCCCTCTATAAACTCCCTGCCTGAACCACAGCAGCAGAGCCCTGAGCAGACTAGACTTCATGCTTCCCCCCGCCGTCATCTCAAAATGGTATTCCAATCCTTAACTTGTTGACCTGGGTCTATATGAGCCAGTAAACCACAATAGAGGAAAAATGTGTCAGCTTTAGTTTTGAAGCAAGTTGAATTGTGCTAATATGATGGTTCTGGTATTTTTGTTTCCTTTTGCTCTCAAAGTCTTTACTTCCATCTGATTTTTTTTCCTTCTTCCTCTGCAGCAAAGTGACATGAACTCTTTCCTGTGGAGAGTAAAGCGAGCGCCTCCTCACCCACCTTCCTACTTGTTTGGTACCATCCACGTGCCCTACACCCGAGTCTGGGACTTCATCCCCAACAGCTCCAAGCAGGCTTTCCACAAAAGCAACAATGTTTTCTTTGAGCTGGACCTGACCGACCCGCTGACCATCTCCAAACTGACCAGCTGCCAGCTGCTTCCTCACGGAGAGAACCTGCAGAAGCTGCTACCTCGAGACCTGTACCGCCGCCTCAAACGCCACCTGGACTACGTCAAGCACATGATGCCTTACTGGATGACGGCGGACCAGCGAGGCCGCGGCCTGTACGCCGACTACCTGTTCAACGCCATCGCGGGGAACTGGGAGAGGAAGAGGCCCGTGTGGGTGATGCTGATGGTGAATTCCCTGACGGAGTGGGACGTCCGGTCCAGAGGGACTCCGGTGCTGGACCTGTTCTTGGCTCAGGAGGCTGAGCGGATGGGAAAGACGACGGGGGCGGTGGAGCGGGTGGAGGAGCAGTGCCACCCCCTCAACGGACTCAACTTCTCTCAGGTAAGGAGATGGAATGAACATGTTTGCCTTTGATTTTCTGTGTGCGTGCACAGCTGGCGAAACTGCAAGGACAAGCCAGGCCTAGAGAGGGAACAAATCCGTCATCCCTCCACCTGTAGCAAAGACACTCTGAAGTTAGGCTTTATAATCCACACTAAAAGTTAAGTGTGTGCACAGATTTTGGGTGTTGCTCTGAAAGAAACGTGGGAGAAGACAATAGAAGAAGAAAAAAAGCGATTAAAACCTGTCTGGGGGAGACAGCTTTAGGGTTATGGATGTCCCTCCACCTCACTGAACAAACACGCTCAACAGCTGAATCTGCAGAAAGGGTGTCAGGCTGTGCAACGTACTCGAAAAACAGATTAAAGAAGGTGAGAGGAGCACGGAGTTTTCTCTTTCATTAAAGCAGACTGTCTGTCTGGCTCTCAGTGGGATTGTGCGACTCATACTGTAACTGGAGACTGAAAGATGAGCAAAACAGCCCAATTACTTGATGAGCAAAACACAGGGAGTGTTGCTCATCATCAATTTCTTGCGCGGCGATGAAGAAACGAAGGAAACATGCGTCTATTTAAAGATTTGGGCCGTCGTAGGTCACGTAAGATGAAGGCTGGAGACCATTTTTCAAGCTGTGGGAGGTCGGGGGGGAAAATCACTGATGAGCCTCGACAGTAAGACGAAGATGCTCTGTTCCAGTTAACGTCCTAATACAACCTTTGATCTACGCTGAGAAGTAAAATATCTCCGCATGTGCATCCGTGAAGCGCTCGCAACGCAACACATGTGCCTCGGATGCACGTCACGCCACACACGAAGGCCCCTCTGCAGACGTGCGAAGCTCCATACGGGCGCGATGTGGTGCAACAGAATCTGCGAGGGCCTGAATCTCCATGTGACAGGACGGAGGGCTCCGGAGCTAATTTGAGAGGCAGCGGGCTTCCAGCCTCTCCTCTTTCATCAGCACCTCCTAACTACGCTGTCAAAGTCGCACTGCATGCCCCTGCACATGCCTGAGAGCTTTACTGCCCCTAGAAATAAGCTCGGCGAGGCACACTGTGTATCTCAGTAATGAAGAGGACAAGTGCTAATGTCTGGAAGGGCTTTGCAATGTAGACATGGCCTTTTCTTATTATCATAAGGGACCCTGTCTGTGGTCTAACTGCTTTTAATGGTGATCTGCATTTAGTGCGGCTTCTAAAAACAACACTGTTTTAAATTACATCCCACAAGTCCAACTTTAGAAAACAGTGTTTATATTTTTGGAGAACTTCTATTTGACTTCCATCTTTAAAATCTATTCTTCCGTGAAAGTCAGAATGCACTGAACTTACAACAGGCAGTAAAATCTTTACAAGACAGGTGTTCGAATTCAGATAAGAGTTTCACTGCCATGAAAATTCTGTCACAATTTAGATCTGGAATAAGATGAATTTCAACCCAACGTGAGCACAAGAGGGTTGCCTGCTTCCAACCTCCTTGTTTCCAGATATGTATGAGAACAATTCGGAGCTGAACTGAAACTGACATGGAAACCATTATTCTCAATTATAATAATTTGCGATTTAATCTGAACACTATGGTTGATTGGATCCCTCCACGCTTGACTGGAACAACGATGAGGTCAGAAGGATGGATGTACCGAGAGTCGAGGGGGAAAACGCGTGGGTGGGAATCAGAAGAAAGAGAAGCGAAACACCAGAGAAGAATAAGTCAGAGATAGGAGTTTAAAAACCAGTGGTTGAGCTGAAAAAGCTGGGAGACTAATCTGAAACATGAGCAAAGGTCGATCTGAATTGGGAACGCTTCCAAACCTTTCCAGGTATTATTTGTTCCCAATAAAAACTAGCTGCTTACAATATCCTGTATCTGTGACGTCATAGAGAGGCTCTTAGAAGCTGGTGATTTATCACCTGTCACGCTGTTCCTCAAAGGCACCTGGTCCCAGTGGTTCCAGTGCCATGCAGCTGGGACCACTGGGAGGTCATGAAAGCGATGGTTGGTCCGGCTCCACGGTTTAGCTTGTTGCTGGGCGACTCATGACCTCAGAGGAAGCAGTTTTTGGACGGAAAAAGGTACAGCAAATATATCATCCTCTCTGGAAAAGGAGGAGGAGGTGGAACGGGTGTTTTAAAGCAGAAATCTTCAGTTTGTAGTGGTGATGTTGGCGAAAGCGTAGGAGGGATGGAGGGATATTAAGTGTGCCAGAGCCCTCTTTAGACCACTGTGGTCTAACAAGAGCTTCGTCTGTCTGAGGCCTCTCCATGGTCTCTTTAGATCACAGAGAGGTGTGGATGTCTCAGCGAGAGGCAGCTCAGAGGCTGCGGAAACAAAGGCAGGTCATGGTGCATGGTTCTTCTCCAGTTCTTTGAAGGCCAATGTAGGCTGACAGCTGGGCGGGCCAGCTAGTTACAACTGCTCTGAGTACAGATTGGAAAAGGCTGCAGGAAGCTTCATCTGCTGAAGGCTGGACAACCACACTTTCAGGAGAAAGGGAGTTTCGCTTTTCCTCAAGTAAACGCAAATATCATCTGTCTAATAACGACTCAGAAGATGCAATGTGCTTTTGATGAAATCTGCTGCAAGTGAGAAACAGCAAAATCCTGTGGAACAATCTCATCAGTCTCAGCATCACAATGGTACAGTGCATTTATGGTGCACAATAGCAGCTTATCTCCACCTACACACTGGTAATTTTTGGAGTTAAGATGTGGAACAAAAATGGCTCTCATGCAAACATTGCTTTTGGGAAACTGGAGGGCGGCTCCAGCCTGCGAGCCTCTCTCGTTCCCAGCAAATAAACACCTGTATTTATTTTCCCTGGGTCGCATTGCAGCCGAGGCCACTGGCCCATGTCGAAGAGAAATTACATCATAACGGTGGCGCCTTTCTCCCGGGCAGAGGTCATGGGTCACGGCAGGAGGTGGTAGCGGAGCCACGAGCAGCAGAGCGGTAAGGAGACTGGCAGTCTACTGGGGTCAGTCTGGGCACCGCTGAGCAGGCAGCCAGCACCCGATCTGATAGAGCTCCTGGCTCAACCTCTGACCAGGTTGTTTCCATCAGCTCGAGCTGCTTTGTGCAATGACTTCTGCAAGCAGAGTGGCTGAAAGTCGGTGGACCCCAGAGTTGCCACCCTGGGGCCGGAGAAGGGTTAAGAGATGTGAGGATGGTGGGCGACAGAATCCGGTTTCCTCTTAGCAAGAGGGCGTCCTCCTCCCGGTCAGACGGTTCCCTGTTTAAGGCTTCAGTGATAGTCCGATGTGTCTATTTCAATCAGTGCAGCTCCTTTGCCATCCCTCTTGCCTGAGGCTCTCTGCTGTGCTGACGCTGCAGCCTCAACTCACACATGCTGCGGTCGCAGTGGGGCGCTTTCAGGCCCGGAGATGTGACCAAAATATCACAACAATGCATTTCTTCATGGTAAAGTAATGTGCAATGTGGTGACAATCGCTTTTTCCAATTTATGCAGGAGAACATGGATTGAAAAAATACATGGTGCGAGGATAGCAACCACTCTGAGTTTACACACAGCGGTTGCAAAGTGAAACTTGTGTCTGTCTGGGCCAGAGACATTCCCTTTAACTGTGTTTAGACCCACACAGTCTGCGTTTTCCATAAGTCACTATTACTTTATATGATATTCAATTTGATTTGTGTTTGGTTTTCCAATTCAGATGGAACCCGCTAAAATATACGGCCATAAGATACAAATCAGTGATTCGAAAATGATTTGAAAACAGTAAAATGCAGCGTACCCAGCGGGGAATGTCTGTCTCCGTGCAGATCCAGAGGTTTCTGGCGATGCGTGGCAGTTACTTGATGAGCATTTATGGTGAGCAGTTAATATAATATTGAGCGCCCAGGGTAATGAAAGTCTGCAAAAGGCTGGGCAAGGGTTTCTAAGAGTAACAGCAGAAATGAAATCAAAATAAGACTCTCGTGCGTCATATCAAATCATGCAGAAGACTTAGCTTTGTGTTGCTTGGACGGCGTTCACCTAAACAGGACATCTTTAAGGGGAGGAATTAAGTAACATCCAACCTTACCCATTTCCCAAATATTTACATTAGGTGACGGGTGTGTAGGTTTGGGTTTGAAGGGATGTGTTGGCCGCAGAGACTGACTGATGGAAAAAGCAATTCTGTGTCGACACTCTGCTCTTGTTTCCTCTGACCTCCTCGTTCTTTTGGATCTCTGCTCCCTTCTCCTCGCTCCCTATCTTTCTACCCTGACATGTCCCGAGGCCCCGGCTGTCCCGTTACTAACCCATTGCTCATCCGCACACATCAACACATCCACACCCGAGTGGAAAAAGAGGTGGGAGGAGCAGGAGGTGGAGGAGATTACCTTTAAAGTGTGCTGGCGACGTGTATTCCTCTCTTTTTAAGCGTGACATCTGAGGGTGTTTCACATCTAAGCTATAATTACCTGCGCAAATATGTGGAAAACTGCGAGGCAACACGTATCGGGCCGATCATCTGGTCCTGTCGGGAGGCAGACGGCAGTCCCACTGTTGCACTAATGACTTAATAGGCCCCTTAATGACCAAATAGCCCACTGCCATCCAGAAGCACTTAGACAATTATGTGCTGGCCAGAACTCTGCAGGCAGAGACGGAGGGAGGTGCAGCGGCTCGGTGTGGACGTTGAGAAAACGGGGCACTTGACAACAGAATAAATCATGGTTCTTGTACTTGATTTGTGGTTTGTTAGGGAATTTGTTGGAGAAAAATGAGTGAGTTCAGCAGCAGGTAGCAAGAATGAATGGAAGAGTAGTAGAATGTAGCTCCAAGAGATGTTCAGTTGAAAGGAGGTTTTACAATTTTAGCATTTTCTTAACTGGAATAACTCGACCAACCAACCAAAACCAGCCCCCCAAAAAGTACTTGTGCATCCCACTGTTGATTTTCTTCTTAATTACAGTTTCAGACCAGAAACTCACAACACAAGAAAAATATTTTTCCAACAGCAGTGGACCAGAGACCCCAAGTGACACTGCCTCTCTACCCCCAACCCTTCACCATAGACACAGACTGTGTCACTACACACTACATAGGGTGTTCAAAGTTCAAAGGTGCCCAAAGTTAAGCTACAATTATTACACCCTCTGTAGTGCACTAAAAGTATCCCACAATTCACCTGGAAAAGTAGTGTTGAGCCGATGGTCACTAACCAGCAATATGTACCATCATGCATTGCATCAAAGCAGAATTGCAGATGGACGAGAGACAAAAGAGGAATGGTGTCATTTACACTATTTACACTATTTTATAGTGTTAAGACGTATTTTCTGCGGAATATATCTTTTCTATATGTGTAGCTTGTTGAAATGAAAACAGGTGAGAGAAAAAGTCTTTAGTTATGGCGCAAAAGCATTAAAATTAAAAATAATAATTTGTATTTATATGTTTAATAAGGGCTGCATGGTGGCTCGTTTGTTAGCACTGTCACCTCACAGCTATAGATCCCTGGTTCGCGTCCCGGTTAGGACGCCTGGGAAGCTTGTGGAGTTTGCATGTTCTCCCTGTGTAGCGTGGGTTTTGACCGGGTACTCCAGCTTCCCCCCACAGTCCAAAAACATGCTGAGGTTAATTGATTATTCTAAATTGTCCGTAAGTGTGAATGTGAGTGTACTTGGTTGTCTGTCTGTAGCCCTGCAATAGGCTGGCGACCTGTCCAGGGTGTCTCCTGCCTTCACCCAAGTCGGCTGGGATAAGGCTCCAGCCCCCCCCGCTACCCTACAGAGGATTAAGCGCTGTATAGATAATGGATGGATGGATGTTTAATAGAAGTAGAGCGATGTAAAAAAGTTATTTTTACATATTAATTTTAGAAAATACATTCAGTATAATATGAATTTATCACTAAAATGCCAGTTGGTTCATTACTGTAGCCGGCATTGATCTGATATGTTTTAATTTAGGGACAGATGTGACGTAATTAATAGTGCAGAGACTTGAGTAGAGTCTGAAAGTGTTACTTTTGCCGAGGAGCTCCCTACATAGTTCACAGTTCACTATATAGTAGCTTCTAGATAGGGAGTAGGAAATGAGTGGATGATTTCAAAAAAGGCCACTGACTCTTTGTGTTATATTAATGCACAGCTGTTAAACAGGATTATTGTTATCCTTTTGCACATTTCAAGTTGTTTGCAATACATACTATTCAATCTGAATGCAGTGTGAGAGTGAGTGGTTGGTGGTGGTCAGAGGGGCTGATGGCGCAGATTGGCAGCCTGGCTTCTGTCAGTCTACCCCAGGGCAGCTGTGGCTACATACGTAGCTTACAACCATCGAATATGGAGTGAATGAATAATGCAATGTAAAGTGTAAAGTGTCTTTGAGTGTCCAGAAAAGCGCGATATAAAACCAATGCATTATTATTATTATTAATCTTGCACATTCTCATTCAATTAATTTGCACATTCCTGCACACTGGAAGTATTTGTATGACTTTTTATGACCTATAGTCCTGTGATTACACTTGCTGCTAATGTATCTTGTAACACTTACTGTTACTAGCTCTCTGAGTTAAGGCGTTACCATGTGGGTGCAGGTTGTCAGCAGCGGTCGTGAGTTCGAGTCCGGCTCAAGACCCTTTGCTGCATGTCACTCTCCTCTATACTCCCTTTCACCTTGTCTCTCTTTCTCTCTCTCAATAAAAATGGGAAATACTCCATAAAAAAAAAAAACTAGCACCATAACAAACTTTATTAATCAATAGCAAACTTCAGTCTAACCACGAAACCTGCAAACCCTGTGCAACCTCAAGCAGCGTCTCCATCCAGCAAAACCAAAAGAGTGTCGCTCTGAGTGTACCTGAGAGACCTGAGGAAATGACTCCACCACATTGTCGCTGAGCGTTGCTGAGGCTGTGAGTTAAGCGTGGCAGGTCAGACTGCTTCTTCCATGCTTTAGCGTTCATTGTGCCAAAACCCGTTCTCTCCCCTCCTTTTCCTTCGCCCACGTTTCCCCCTTTTGGTGGAGAAAATGAGTTCTGCTTAAATTGTAGCAACCTCACGTCACTCTGTGGATCCATCTTCACTCTTATTCACTTCAAATGAGGAACAAAGCTGCTAAGCACACACCTAACTGTAGTCAGTTTCTATATAATTATTGTGTCATCCTTACACTGGAAATTGCAGTAAATCAAACGACGGTTGACTCCCGAAGGCAGGTAACCTCAGAGACACACACATTATATTTCTGTGTTACATATTTGCTCATCACAACAAGGGAAACTGCAGTAAATTGCACAAAGCTGGAGGTTGTTTTCTATGGGAAGGGCAGGTAGTTTCCATGATGGCTGAGGTTAATCTCAGGTTGTCTGGGCCAGAGGCTGATTGATCACAGACAGGAATGTGACTAACTGATTTCCTCAGAGACCCACTTGGCCCCTCTGGAATGTTGTTGTCTTTTGGGACGTCGTCGTTTTATAACCTTTGTTTAACCAGGTTAGCCCCACTAGAACCCAGGATCAGGATGTGTGTGCGTAGCTTAAGTTCGTGCCCCTGTTCTTGGTGCTCCGCTCATAATTACATTCTTCACTGGTGTATTTTATGCAGTTTGTACTTTGAGATGTAGCTTAAACGCAACGGAAAAGTTAAAAGATTGTAAATACATGAAAAGCGTGTGTTCAGACAGTATTTTCTGCAGGTAAAAATGTTTTCTTTAACCTTTTGTCGTGAAATAATTCCAGTAAATCCTCCAAATTAAAGGTGGAGCAGGTTATTCTAATCCAAATACACTTTGTGTCAAACTCAGCAAATATTTTCTCACTGTTCGCTACCTGTTCAGTGTTTGTACTCAGTCTTGTCTCTGCAAACTGGAAACTAATAAAGTGGCTCAGATTGATCCACACAATAGTAGTCCAGCATATTCTGTGCACGTATGCGCTAATACAAGTTTATACTCAGAAAAAGTAGAAACAAGCTATCTATACATGCTAATTTGCTAAAAATCAATAATCTTTCTTTCCAGATTCACAGACCTTTAAGTGATAAAATACATCATATAGAAATAATTACCCTCCAGAATGTTCTTATCTGATATCATGCCCCACAAAGGCACAATTACAAATCAATTGCAAAAAGATTGCAAAGTATTTTTTGGGGAGTTTTTCCCATTTTTATTGATAGAGAGAGAGACAGGGTGAAAGTGGGTATAGAGGAGAGTGACATGCAGCAAAGGGTCTTGAGCCGGACTCAAACTCATGACCGCTGCTGGTGTGCCCACATGGTAACACCTTAACTCAGCGAGCTATACGGCGGCCCCAATTTTTGATTATGTTTATTGTAGGGATGTCCTGATCAAGTTTTCTTTTCTTTGCTACCGAGTTGATCCGAGTCATTTCATATTTAGTATCTGCTGATACCCAATACCATTTTCCTAGATAAGGCATATTATTGTAGAATACCTGTAGTACCTGGTTGCGCCACCAGGTGTAGCATTTTACAGAGGAGGTGGTTACTTCCGTGTTGGCAAGCATAAAACACTGTGGGAGTTTAGCTTGTGAAGGAACACAATAAAGACTTCTATGGGGCTTACTGACATCAGGCTAGCAAACGAAAGTGAAATCAGGCTGGGATAAGCTAGGACAGTGATTCTAGGCCCTAGTGGAACATCTGATGGTTGAGGTTTGTGACTTTTTTCACGTTTGTGTGTGGCGACAGATGTAAACAAAAACTTGGATAGGTTTGTGCCAAAACCAATCACCCCAGACTCAATGTTCAGCTCAGGATATCCTTGGTTTATTGTCTATAGTTCAGTTATGTTTAGTTACACAAACACTTGGATTTAAAGAACAATAACAATCTATATTTTGTCTTTGTTTAAGGTTAATGAATGGTCACTAAAAAACGCTGAATGTTGGTAGAAAAAGTGAAAACCAGTTTATAAAATTACAGTCCGGCGTTTGATAGGCCCATTTAGTCGCCCCAACCTCCTCCCTCTGCTGACTTTGTGGTTTAATTACATTGCCACACTGCTGTTACTCGCAGTGGACAAACATCGTAACATGACAACTGTAGAACTTTGTTGCCTTAAATTCAAACTTTGCATGTCACTTTTTTTACTCTGTTCCCAAACGTGTGAAGCTGTTTGGTTTATAAGTGTATGTAATCCTTGTTGCTCACCCCTCAAACTCTAGTAATAAACAGATACAAACTTGGACCCAAGTACAATGCAATACAATAAATTATATCCTCTGTCTTTCAAATCACATCACAATAGCCATAAAAATACCTTGAATAAATGTGCAGAGTGAAACAGCAGCAAGCAACAACTAACTAACCAGACAAAGCGGCGTATCAATATCATCCAGGGTGGGTGAACATGGAAAAAAGATTGCCAGTGCCACTGTGGCATGCAACTTTCCATGTCGGATGCTTGGTGGTCCGAAATGAACTCAGCTTCCCGCTCTGCCGGTGACATCAGCCACACATACCTCTAACACCTCCGGCCAACAATCATAAATAGGTGCGAGTGGAGAGCGACTGCACGTATGTATGTGTGTTGTGTGATGTGGGCTTGTTGGGGATTAGGTAGCATTAGCAGAGTCCTCTCTCTGAACCCGGTTTTAATGTGACCCATGCTTCTTTTGTGCCCCCTCTGCCCTGTCCCCATTATACACAACCCAGTGGAGCACTTCAGCTCTGCTTACACCCTCCCCCTGCACCTCTCACCTTTCCATACTCCCCCCTTCCAAGGAAAAAAAAAAAAAAACATGTTCAAGCTCATTTTCACTCTCACACCATTTACCTGCAAGTCAAATATTTTTTTTTTTTAGTTGCAGTTTTTAATGTGTGTTTATCCAGTCGGGCAGTAAAACATGATGCATATCCAGCCCAAAAACACTTTCCTTCTACTTCCACTCTCACATAGAAAGCTGTTATTTGTGTTGAGCTAAGATAACATTTCCACCGCTTCAAATTGAGAGTTTAAAATCGCTTCCATTTAAGTATGTAATTGCCAGTTGGGAGGACTCAGAGGTTCTTGAAAACAATGCTGAGCAACTCCCCTGGTCATAATTTCAGTTTTAAGGGAGCTCCATGCACCTTTTTTTCCATCAGGAAGTCTGTGATATTTCTAAATGATTTCATTCTTCTTCCGAAGTACATAGAAGAACTTAAGAAGTCTTGCTCTTGCTGCCACAGACTGAGCATGTCTCTTAGTGAAAACTGCCAGTTGGAACTCTTGAAACAAGGCCCCACTCGTAAACTTTATTAGGGAGCACATAAATCCTGTCGTCCTATCCCCCCCCCACCTGAACAATTTGGGTACAGCGACTCCCTTTGCACACCTCTCTATTAAAAGCGAGCTGAAGCAGGAAAAGGAGGCAGACGGACAAACCAGCAAAGACGAAGACAAGCGAAAGTAGATTTAGAAGTCGAGGTAGCGCTAAGGATGAGTGAGTAAATAGACAAGCAGGACAAGACAGCAGGTAGAGAGAAAGGGAAGTGGTACCATTAACTAGACTTGAGCCCCAGATGCTTTGGTACCAGAACAAACAGCTCTGCAGGAATAGATTACTTCAAAGATTAGTGAAAAGCACAAACACAGAACTCTGCAGGTCAAACTGAGCTTAGTCACTAATTTGAAAAATGTTTCCCTCTGTCCAAACTTTCATCCTCCCACCACCAAATTCCTTCCTGAACTGATCTAGTCTGTCCTTAAAAAACTCTTTCTCGTTGTGATTCATTCACTTCTATTTGGGTGCTTTCCCAAATGCTGCACCATGTTAGGGTGAATCACAACACATAGAACTTTACAAACTGCACCCAAGCCAGCACCTGTCCACCTGAATTCACAATAGGCCTTGTGTTCCTTCAGCCCCCCGATCAATACATTTATTTTACCTCAGTGCACTCTCAGCAGCTCAGGGGATTGAAGGCATTTGTGCATTTAGGCCTCTGTTTCACCTTTCAAATTAGAGTTCCCAGAACTTTCTCTGAGCCGCACTGACTGGGACTCGGTTGCCCTTGCACTTGCCCCCTGGATGACCCTATTCCTCTGGCTAAGGCCCAGTAGCCCCGTCTCTAACCCCCCCTTGTACTTCAGCTGAGCATGACATTTTCAGTTCCTCGAAGTGACACAGGCCCGAGTCAATTAGTCCTTGCAAATTTGCTTTTAACAAGATAAGCGGTTTAGCGAATACATGCATAGATGAGGGATTATTTCTGCTTTTTTTTTTTCTTTTTTTTTTCACCAAAACGAAAGTATACAACAGCAGGGACACTGATGAAGAGCAAACTAACATTTTATCCAGATACTTTACTGAACTCTTTGGCATTCTTTCTTTGAACTTAAGTTAAAGTTCCCATCCATCTGGTGCGTAAAAGGGGGGGGAAAATGATAAAATTGGCTGCCCTGCTGTTGACGTGTGACCTGGTCAATCCTTACCACGAGAGAAAGGACCAAAAGAAAAGAAAAAAAGGGGGATTATCAAAAAAGAAAAGTGGAGGGACAAGCAGGGAGCGGGGGAGAGAAGAAGCAGGACAGCCTCAGTGCCACTCAGGCAAAAACCGGGAAATAAAACCGCTCAGTTTGGTGGTGCTGCAGAGAGAAAAAGCAGCATTAACACAGGAAGACTTTCACTTTCTCCACTCAACAGTTTCCTCTGTGCCAATATCGAAGACAACAATAAAACAGGATGCTGCTGTGAAGTTTCTCTCTCGTCTCCATGTTTGGTTTGGAGTTTTTTTTTCCCCCCAGTGTTCTTTCACATCACGGTCAATTTCACCTGTCATTCAGCGGCGCAGTTTTTCCCCCCGCCCGACACAGTTCTCCTACCTTTTCCCAAAGCATACACTCTCTTGGCATCCACTGGAACAGTTTAAATATAATATCAAACATATGGCAGAGTTTACCGAACGTAAATGAGATGAGAAATCAAATTTGCTTCGAGAGTCGCAGCAGGACTGTGGTCTCTGAGGGGTGCCGTTGTTTAGGGAGGCTCTGGATGACGGGCAGCCGTAATTACAGCCACAAAACTGAGTGGGAGAGCTGAGGATGGAAGGGACGGGGATGAATGAGAGCTCCAGGAGGAGAGGGGAGCATGGAGGAAGGAGGTCCAGGGGGAAGAAAACAAGGGTGGAGAAGTGGAGAAGCAGGGTCTCTCAGTGGGTGGCTATTCTCTCGTTTTTCCTTCCTCGTTCTGTCTTGTGGGTGTGCATCATGTGACGATGTGTAATTGGCCTGTGGTCACACCAGAGTTGTGCAAACAGATTAGCAGGGAAACATGTCAGCCTGAGGGCCTGCCGAGGTGAATGTGTGCGCTGTGCGAATCACAGATGTGGGATTGTGTAGGAAATGGTTAGACGGGGTAAAGCCTATATTAATGGTGAGCAGGTGGGCCAGATGACTGTCGCGGACAAATTTGTTGTCGTGGGCACTCTGGGAAAAAGTCTAGAGCTCTTGAGCTGCACAAGTTTATTCAATACAGACACATTTGTCCATATACAGCTTTGCAATGCCTCATTTGCATTCAGTAAATTAAATTATGTCAGCACTCTGCTCATATATTCCAGAGGCTCAGTGTGGTTTAAGGACGCTGGAGGATACAAATTCTGCTCCCTGCCATAAAGCCTGACTCGACTTCACCACAGCGCACACTGAACAGAAGTTCACTGTGTGATCAGGCTGGCATCTCTGAAACCTCTCACAGCAAGGTTGTATTTCATGCACCATAGACACCAGCTTATATTTTTATGTCATGCGGCGAATAGATTAGTTTTAAATCAAAAGTTTGGTAGTTTGGAAAGCTGAAGGACTGTGAAGTGGAGGATCTCGTCACCTGGCTCCGTCCAAATGTCAAAAAATTTAATCTTATTTATTTACTCTGTACAAAAACAGAGTGTAACATTGACAATTGCTGGTTTGCCACACGATTTCTTGACTGGAAGAAGTGACTTTCGGCAGACTTGTTGCCTCCGTGAAGTTTTAATTATTCAGCCTCAGAGATGCAAGCTGCATCCCAGCTGTTCCCCCTGGTTCCAGATAATCAAAAATAAAGCTGTTGCACCAGATTCTATAAAAACAATATATTCTGTGCCCCTTGGTGCGACCGCGAAGCGCGAGTCACATGACAAAAATTATTTCTGGTTGAACTGCAGGCTGTGTTAGAGAGGAGAGAAGCATGGAAACAAATTTAAAATGGAAGTAGGAAAATATCTATAGCATGTACAGCCAGCATGTTTTCTTCCAGTATTGGTAACATCTGGAGGCACTTGGAAAAAATGTTGAAAGTTTTTTGCTATGCTAAGCTAAGCCAAAAGGCTGCATTTAGGTTCATATTTAACAGGTAGACATAAGAGCTTTATCACACTTCTCATGTAACTCTAAATAAATACGTGTATTTTCCAGAATGTCAAACTATTCCTTTAAGAGTCAAGAATACTAAAATTCTATATTGAATTTCCTCATGGAAATGGCTTCATTGTAAGAATGTAACTCACAGAAGACAAAGAAACTGTCCCGTTGAGCTAAAACCCAGCAGTTTTCTCAGCTGAAGTCGACTCTGGGAACAAACAGGTGCTGCAGAAGTGAACATTCCTGAAGCTGAGCTGAGGAGACGAACAATTCAGAGAGCGTCGGAAAGAATAAGAGCCATAAAGAACCTGGTGGACGTACTGTACAGGCCCATTCAGATATGTGAGTTTAACTTGGCCGAGGAAAGTCGGTGTGTAAGCACACGCAGTTATTGGTTTCTGATGCCCCTGTCAGCTCTGTGCCAAACCACCTGCCTTCGGGTAGTAACAACATCCCATAATATACCGCCCAATGTGGGTGGCAATCGCGTTTTGCCTTGAAAAACACCAACCGCTTTACGTCTATATTCCCTTTCATGGCTACAAAAGGGGCCTTTCATTTCCAGCAGGTGTCTAGCTTGAGCAAATACACATTTATGTTACTTTCTACTAGACATAAACATCTGAATCACATTTTTAAAATAATTGTGTTGTTTTTCTGATACCACTTGCTAATAAGACAACCGTCATAAAGAGTTTATAGGCTGGAACTAGTTATTAATGAATTATTTACAGATTTACAAGTCCTTTATATAATTTAACAACAACAGTTCATCATGGGTTGCCAGGCTATGAAAAATCTATTTTGGTTGGTATTTATACTGTGTTTTTTTATTTAATTGTTCAGCAAGTTTCCAGTCAAGTTCTTTTGAAAACTTATTATTTTTTAGCAAAAGTGATTAACTAATAACCATCTATCAATGACTGGTTAAGATATCAAAAAGGTTTATAATAATCTAACCCTTATTGATCCCCTTGAGTTCCTTCCTTCTCTGCATTGACCCATCCTATTCATAGTTAACCTTAACTATACATACTAGGAGCAGTGGGCTGCCGTGGTGCAGCACCCGGGGAGCAGTCAGGGGTTAAGGGCCTTGCTCAAGGGCCCACAGTGGTGGTGACTGGGACAAGCGGTCACTCTCACTTTCCCACCTCAACCTCTTGCCAGTCCGGGGACTCGAACTAGTGACCCACCGGTTACAAATTTGCTTCACAAACCACCTGCCCCCCTACATACATGCATTGGCTGGTAATCGAACCCAGGACTCCCACGTGACAGGCGAGAATTCTACGACTGAACCGCCAATGCTTGATATTTTAACGGTTTATTAAAAAAAATAGGAATTTAAAGGACTATTAATCATTTACTTGTTGTTACCCAAAGTTGAGGTTCTAGTTTCATGACTGATTTACTACAAACTAGGCCTTTTGCTGCAACTTTATTATATATGTTGTATCACATCAACACATGTTTTTGGATTAATGCCACAATTATCTGTACACTGAAAAAGAAAATGGTTGCACCAACTTAAATCAGTTGCATGCACTTGAATTATGTTTATCCAAACTAACTTAACAAGTAATATTATTGCTATTGGTTTGAGTTAGAGCTACTTAAATCACTTGTTTACTTTCAAATAAGCATCGCTGCAACTTCATTTTAAGGAAAGTCAACTTAGGGTTGTAGTTTTTCCAACCGAAGTATTTGCTTTACTCAAATGTAAAATGTAAAAGATGATTTTGTCATTAAAGTTCTTTCTTTTTTTTTTGTAATCGTACTGAAAGAAACGGCAGAAAAAAGTTGAAGAAACCTGGACATCAGATGCACAACACCAAAGGAGTAGTAAACCGAGTTTTCGCACTTCTGTGGAATTCAAATACCAGTTTAAATGGATAAAACGTAATTTCAGTTTGATAGAATCCACAAGAGTAAACCCTTTCACCAAAAACAGCACTTTACTTCAACTACATCTCTATTCTAGAACCCTTACAGAATAAATCATCTGATAGAAATGACTGATGAAGACAAGAGGACAAATGTTGAAGGATGTTTGCTGGTTGGCAGAGCTGTGAGGTGTTGGGGCCTGAGAGAGTTCAACTGGGATGAGAGTCAGGATTATAAATTACATTTACGGGGCGCAGTTTTGTCTGAAGACTCTGATCTACGGTATCTCTGCTATGAAGATATCAAATGATAAACTTGGAAGAGATGTTTTCCAGCTTTTTAAATCAAATATGCGTGGTCCAAAATTGGATATAGTTTTCAAATAAGGGCACTGTCCCTGTGGTTTCGTCTGGCTGTATCCTCAAGTGGAATTTCGTTGGCATCTATCCCTGCAGGTTTTAGTGTTTCCTCATCATCATGTCACTCCGCAACTTCACAGAATCTGATAATATGAAAAATATGGACCGATCTCGGCGTGAGCTCTGGATGAACAAATCCGATGTTTTTGATAGATTTTTCTGCTGTTGTTTCTCGCAGGTAGTCGTGTCGACAGCAGCCTGACAGACGTACGGCGCAGGCATGCGTGCCGTCGTTGACAGCCAAAAAATCTAGATCTTTGTGAAAAAAGCTCACGGAGAGCGAGCGAGTATTGGAATGGGAGTGTATTTTATCATCTTGCCAAAATGCAAAAGGGGAGAAGTGCATGAGAGACATGGAGAAAGAGAGTCAGAGCGAGAGGCCAGGAGCCCCTCGGAGCCTCCGCGGTGACGGCCAACCCAAGCACTCGAGAGCAGTGTGAATGGCTTTTTAATGCCTGCTAACAGCCGGGGTATTTAGTGGGATGGGGGGGGG
>OMNN01058892.1:0-13545 GCA_900302755.1 Chromis chromis
ACTACACTCTACATTGAAGCAATAAGCCCTTTAATCCATAAATTATTGAAAAATATTTTGCCTGACCCATAATGTAACAAGTTGTTACGTTTTGGGCAAAAAGTTGTTACGTTTTGCCCAAAATGTAACAACTTGTTACATTTTGGGGCAGGCAAAATATTTGTCTGTAACTTCATGGTTTTTGGAAATTATTTCATCTTCTACTTGTTTAATTGTTCACAAAAACAGAAATTTTGAAACTTTTGCATGCCATTGTATATATATATGCAGTGGTCCCCCTATTTTGCGGCCCCCTCACGAACAGCCACCTGCCATATTTGGCCGCAAATCCTTGGCACCAATCATTTATCCATTAAACTAACCCCTCACCAGAGGCCACCGCGCAAACACAGCCAGTGGCCGTGTTAGAGCCCGATATGTAACAACGACCTGAAATGTAACAACGACCTGAATTGTTACATTATCGACCAGTTATTACATTTTGGGTTTTATTACATTTTTTTTTAATAACAATTTGGGTCGTTGTTACATTTTGGGTTGTTGTTACATATCGGGCTCTAACAAGGCGCTATATAAAAGCAGACTATTTACCATCCACCTTGGGACTGTGTTGTCTGTCGGCATCATGAAATTACAGCTATGACAGAAATAAGAGGGCAGGATTTAAGAATATCAATGTGCCATTACTACATACTATATTGGTAGATGTTTGTCCTTCACAGAACAATCTCTGAACAAATCAATCCATTATGTCCTATTTTTTTATGGAGAACAGAATGAAGACCAATAGTGAGCTGAGTGGCACTAAAACTGGTCATAACTATGTACTCTGCTGAGTCTCCTCCACTCAGACTGACTGGACATTTCGTCATTGACTGGTGTGCTGACTTGCATAGTAATGAAGCCTCCTCCTTTATCCTGTGTGATTGCCTAAGTCCTTGAGAGTCGATGTTGCCTCCGTATCGTCTCCAATAGCCCCTCCAAGTATTGCTCCACATTCATCCCTGCGTGGAGCCTTCCGCCCAGATTTCCATTTTATTTTTCATTCTCCATATCAGGCAAAGTGATGCTCTGAATAGCAAATCATCATCTTGCTTCTTGCAAATGGGCAAGAACATACTGACTGAACAGAATACGACGAGTCTGGCTCACAACCAGGAGCACGAGTGCCTCCGACATGCTTCAAGTGATGCCGCGAAGACACGATTAAGATTCCTCTAACAATGTATTAGGTTAATTTATTAGCTCTCCAGAATGCTTGAGCGCCTGTCAGCTCTGTCATGGCAGGATAACCACACTCTTACCTCTGCTCATTATGTTATCCATTCTATCACTTCATGCGTCTGGATTGCATTTGCGTGTGTCGGCTGGGGGACAAAAACTGCAATTTCACAATCTTTTTTTTCCAGCAAATTTGGGCACATCTTAACTTAATCTAATTGTTTTGCTCTCAAGCTGCCGTTTCTAAATCCTGAAAGGCACAGTCTTTCTGATTATGTCCATCTGTCAATCCTGCTTTGTATGTAATATGAACAGTCCTCATCTTTTGCAGGGGATTATTCGTTTTCACATATTTCTACATCTGATCCTGTAAGCTGCAGATATTGTGCAACAAAGAAAGTAGGAAAGCAGATCTTGTGCCACAGACTATGGGCGGTATTTTAAATGCACCAGAAACAAAACTGGAAAAGTGTTGATCATGCAGTGAGAGTATACAGACTGGTGACAAATCAAAGGAAAAGCCACTATCAAGTGTCTGAATAGGGTGTTGTGCAACCACATTCACTGCACCTTGGCATTAATTCTACAAGTCTAGAACTCTACTGAAGGGATACACCACCAACCTTCCAAAATATATTTCCTCAATTGATGTTTTGATGATAGTGGTTTGAGGGAAAATATCTAACTGAGATTTTTCTGACAGATATTGCAAGGTGATTTTCAATATAATTTGCGTTATAATGGGTTTCAGTTCAACATTCACTGTGTAATAGATTTA
Organism: Chromis chromis; assembly: GCA_900302755.1. Classification (NCBI taxonomy): domain Eukaryota; kingdom Metazoa; phylum Chordata; class Actinopteri; family Pomacentridae; genus Chromis; species Chromis chromis. The sequence goes on from OMNN01058892.1 coordinate 2,000, forward strand.
AAACATGAGATGGAGCTTTACCACATGAGTTACAATCAAAAATGTGACTGTTACACAAGGAGGACAACATGAATTTGTAAAACCATTGACATGAAAGGTTAAATCCTGGCTCAAATGTGCTGTATAATGTATATCATGTAGACTGTATAAAAAGATAGATGTATTCACCAGTAAAGTGTATCAATGTGTATCCTCGTAGTTTCAATCGTAGCATCTGGACTTGGGTGTGGCCCATTCACACCTGGCCACAAAGGGCCCTAACGAACCCCATTGTGAGAGGGAAGGACCTAACGACTCGCATAATGAGGGGAGGGGCAACACTCACCCAGTAGACAAAAGTTTAAATGGGTTAATGGCTCCTGAAGAGTATAAATATCTGGAACTCCCAACCAGTCAGTTTAGAACTGATGAAGCCTCTTGGATGAGAGGTGAAACGTCTTCGACAAACTCAACCAAGTCCAGGTGCTACGATTGAAACTACGAGGAACCATGACCTGGATGACTGAGAATCTTCACAAACATAAAGTCAATGTGGAAGCGCATTAAACCTGCATTATCTCTAACAGCCAGCAGGGGGCAACTCCTCTGGTTGCTAAAAGAAGTCTAATTAAATAGAAGTCTATGAGAAATTAACCTCCTTTTCCTTTGATTTGTTACCTCAGTAAGAGTTTCCCTAAAGAGTTTATGGTCTCTATGAGTAGTTTTACATCTCCTTCAATACAGCATTGTGAGGGAGCTGGGAAGCATTTCCCTCACTAGGAAGCACATGCATATTGACGGTAAAAACAGACTAGTACAGGAAGTATATTTATTATTTGGTGTGATGGTGGAAAAGCTCTTAACTGCTCTCTCTTTGAGATTCACTTCAGGGGCGTTTTCATGGAGCGCACACATGAAGACGCAGCCACAGGACTCCAGCAGATGTCAATTGCTTGATTAGGCTGAGTTGAGGGATCAGAGGAGAGAGGGGAGGGGGGAGTTTTTGCTCAGTTTGATCTTTTGTTTAATATTTCTTTAGTTTAATGGGTTTTCTTTAATCTGTATCAGGTATAAGTCATTTGCATCGTGTATATTAAATGTAAATGTTATGTATATAGGTTTTAAAGGTAAATGGGAGCAGGTGAAAGGAATTTCACTGGGGTGGGCAGAGACTCCAGGTAACAAAAGCCAGTTGAGCGATCAGTGCATGTCAGGAGAAGGAGGTCGTCAGCCGGACGCTCTGCTGGTCTGCTGTTTTTTATTGCTCCACCCTGCTTTGCCCTTTGATGCCATTTGATTCATCCAGTCCTTTAGAGGTTTATTACCATCAAAACCTTACAAGCATGATGTCAGTTTTGTAAGTTATGGTCCCATTTACAATAAAATAGATGATAAAGCAGGGTGTGTTTTAGGGTGTGGTTAACTAGGGCATGATTGAAGTCGCTATCTGGTGATATCTGGTGACTGTGAAGGCTACAGCTTCATTTTTAAACTCAGTGAACTATTCAGTTAGACACCACTCCCATCAGAATAGAAATGTGACTCAGAACAACTGTATTGATTTGCCTTGAGCCTCAATCTAAAGGGAACAAGAGAGGCCCAACTCTGCCAGCAAAGTTCAGGCTAACACCATTATGAGTGAAGTATTGATTTTCAGTCAATTCAATCAATTCCAGCATTGTTCACATTTGACTAATTTGTGTGCTTTTGGGTCATTTCATACAAAAACATCTGAAAAAAGTTCCCGCAGGCCGCCCCTTAGAATCAGCTAATTTTTGTATGTAAAATAACTTTATTGTATTTAATAAAGGCATGCAAAGTTTCACCTTTATACTATGAATTTATTCCGTTTCTCGTTACAGGCCCTTTAGGAACATAGGGGTGGGTACAAACTTATTATTTGCCTTACTTTTTCCAGCATTTTTGAGCCCTCGGGAGATAGACACATCAAAGTTTCAGGGCTGAAAAACACATTTGAGCTCTGTTTAAAACTGCTGTTATTAGAAATTTGTTTTGACACAGAAGGACTCGTGGCTAAAAGATGGACATGGTATCAAAATGTATTCAAAAATGACATCTTTCATTTGCTATAAACTTGTTTTGACCAACTGTCTATCTTACGTGGTGATAGGAATCTTGAGAGTTTGCCCAAAATGTACTTTTTAAAGTCTTCTCTAGTGAATTACCAGAAAAACAGATAACACATCCATGGTAACAATTCTCATTTTTAGTATTCTAAGCTTACGACATATGTACAGTTTTGCTATTGACAGTATGATATTGCCCATAACATTGTCACTCAAAGAGAAAAAAAAATGGTGTTAAAAAATGAGATTTTGACTCCTGGAATGAATATAAAATTAATTTGGTTGCAGTTTTTAAAAGAGTGTCTTTCATCGCTGAAAATTCCATGTGGCTACCTCCTGTATTTATGATGTATGAGGGCTAAAAAATGCTGGGAAAAAATGCCAATTAAGGCCCCATCCACACGAAGACGAGCCCAGGCCTAAACGCACAAATTCATCCAACCCTTGTCTCATCCACATGAAGCTGGCGTTTTGGGGGTCTGAAAACGATCATTTCTGAACCTAGGTCCCAGAGTGCAAAGATCTCAAAGCGCCGTTTACGTGGCACTGTTGTTACGCCCTGTCCGCTTCTTTTCTGACACGCTTGCGTCGTAGCTCCACCTCTCGATATATGCACATGCGCCAAACTCCGTCCAGACTAGAGTTGTACCAGCTCGTCCACTCGTACTTGCCGCTGCCATGTTCTATGTTTACATCATATACAGATTTCTGCGCATGCCTAAAGTCCCGCCGCCAGTTTCCGCTTGTTTCTGTTACTGCGTCATAGCGCCACCAGCAGGCCTGGCATGTGTTTTACATCGTTTTCAGGCGTATCAAGTGAATTCGTGTGGACGGACACATTTACTGAAACAGCTCCGTCTTTATGAAGAACGTTTTTGAAACTATAAGCGTTTTGGCTTCGTGTGGATGAGGCCTAAGAATTTGCTGCTATTCCTTGTCCAACATGAGAGTTGTGACTTAATATCTTTTGGTTTTGGACTGTTGGTCAGATAAACAAGCAATTATGGACATCACCTTGGGCTTATTTTGCAGTGGGCATTCTGCACTACAAATAACTAATCAACTAATGAAAAAAAATGAATGGCACATTAATCCATAAAGAAACTAATCACTGACCTTAATGCAAAGCTTTTTAATCTTCAGAGTGTGAACAAAAGGAACTTGTAGATATTTAAAACTAATTTAAAAAGCGAAGATTTTACTCTGCAAAATCATTTAATTTTCCTTTATCAGCAAATTCATATCCTGATTCCAGGCAGAAAAAGACACAATGGTGCTCTAGTTCTAGCTGACATCTGAATCAATATTTTGTGCACACACAGACACACCGACACACAGACACGACATATGTTTCCTTCTCTTCAAATAAATGTCAATTTTAACAAGGGCAAACCCTAGCAATAGGACTAAGAAAATTTGAAAAGCATATGGTGCATTTACCACCAGGGAAACTGTAAAGGATCAAATGTCCCATACCACTTCTGTAAAACCAGACTTTCAGCTGAACTTAAACACTGATATAGTTTAGAAGTACCTCATGAGATCTACAAGAAAAACCGAAGCTCAGATATACTGTATAATGCGGCCAATTGATCTGACATCACAACAAAGGAAAGGTTTTCCTGACTATTTCTATTTTGATCATATCCTGAATACAAGACAATAAGATACCTGACGGCTACAAAAACAAAAATAATGTGGAGATTTTTCCCCGAGTCCTAAAAAATGATACACAACTTGTGTTTTCGGCTTAATGTATCAGCTTTTCTGTGCTTTTTAAGGGTTGTATTTGTTTATAATTCAGAGCAGGGTCCTGGAGAGACTCAGTCTACATTCATGAAAAATTCATGACACTTCTTTGTGCTCAGATTTGTTTTTCCCTCCGTGGCACAACAGATCAGAAGCCCCACTTTACTGTGGCTCTATCAGAGGTCTGAAGGACCCTAATCAGTTTGCATCAAACTCAGACAGTGCTCTCAACATCAACAACATAATTATTAATAGGCATTTAAACTGCAGTCTGCATTCCGTTAAACTCTACTTTTCATTGCAAAAGATGTGTACATGACGCTCTAATCCTGCAGTTTAGGAGGAATGTTTTCATTGAGGTATGATGAGAATATAGATCACTTTGTCTTGACGTTCCATGACTTCAATCAGTCAATAGCAAGATTGATTAGTAGCTTAATGCTGATCGACATTTGAGACACCTGAGGAAAAGAAAATGGAGAGAAATCCAGCCCTGGTTCACAGTGGCAGTTCGGCAGCATAAACTAGAGGTCCTAACCCTAACATGTTTTATTCAGGGCCAATATCGATTATTAGGAATCAATAAGACTGATAACCAATGCCTGGAACCAATATACATTTGCAGTATGATGATGGTGTCATAATTTAGAATAATACAAACCCCTACACAAAATTTGGTTCAAATGCCTTTGTTTATTTATGTTTGTACACATTTAACCTTCAGTGTTCATAGGCTACAACCTGTTTTTCATTACAGATAAAGGGAGGTGGCTGCATCAGAAACAAAGTAGCATGTTATTAGACTGATGCTGACACTGATGTGTGCACAAGCCCCCTTTGTTTTCTCTTACAGAAAAACTTCCTCTGTATATATTTGCCTACAAAAATAGGACAAAGTGTGTCAGAGAAGAGGCTAAGGTCATGCTTACAATCCATGCGACACAACTTTAAAAATAAGGCCTTCTGCGCAAGAGAGATTTGTTAGATTTAAGCATGGGGACTGTATTTGCTGCAGTCTAAATAGATCTTCTGTCTGAGCTCACACACACACACACACACACACACACACACACAGCAACAAACACACATCTCTTAAGTCGATCTCCACTCAACATCCATCTGTCACACTTCTTTAAAGATGACCGTCAATGGTCTAGAGAGTGAAATAAATCCATTACTCTGCCAATGTTAGCCATGTCACCGATAAACAGCTACAGTTTACATTTAAAGAGACAGTCTTTCAGTCATGAGTGGCATGAAGAGTTGTCAGGTAAAAAGGCAAAGAGAAGCCACAGAGAGAGTGAGACAGCACTGACAGAGAAATATCACTCAGCTTTAGTGTTTACAGTGTTACAGTTCAAGATGAAGGAAAGAAGTCCACCATTGCTCATAGCAGAGGGTTTATCCAAAGATTTCTCCTTGAAGAATTAAAAAGGACTTCTAAAATGTGGTACAAAGATGACTATTTCTGTGCACAATGGATGAATCAAATATGAAGAAATCTGTTGCAGTCAAATGTGTGACTTTAAAACTGATGTAGCGCTACATGACAGGCTGCATCCAGGACACTTTATGTGAAATTGAGTGCCTCATCTGGCTTTTAAATAATGGCACTGGTACAATATAAAGCTTGGAGGCAAACTGAAGAAAAGCACTCCACAAATCCAGCCTCAATGAGACAGGTTTTGGCAGTACATTGTTATTTTATCACACATCAGAAGCCGGGGTTGTCTTGAGTTTGGGCTCTGAACAGTTGTCAGTGTTCAGAACCAGCAATCAGACAGCCACCCACAGCAGAAATCAATGTTGGTGTAAAAAATATGAGTTTGTTGGGGGGGTGAGTGAGCCAGCCGGTGAGTGTGTGAGTATAAACCCATATATTAACAATGCCTTTGCCGGGTCATCGCCCCTGTCTCCGCTGCTACTCATGTGTCTGCTGGCTGATGAATGGCGTGTTTAAATTTCAACATCTGGCCAGAGGGAGGAGCGATGTCGTCGAGTATCACTCCCCAGGGGAGGAAGAAAATAAATACCAGGAGGCTGGGTGGAGACAGGAGGAGACTGTGGACTGAGGGGCTGCAGGGTAAATTAAGGAAATGAAAACACTAAAGTGAGAGAAACTTTATGGCCTCAAGAAGCCATACAAGAAATAGGAAATGATTCTGACCTGATCTTACATCAAGGATGGATTAACAATTCGCACCATTAATGGTACAGTGAGCCAGGAAAGAACAGTGCCATTAGAATGAGCAGTGGAAGTGTCATTTGGTCATTAAAACATCATTTAGCTGCCTTGGAGTTGAAACAAACAAGTGGATCTACACTGAATTTCCTGGGTGAAGTGGGGCTAATGTGTGCTGAATATGGCATCCTTATATTATGAAGACAGGTTAGTGATAAGCTTTATCAGTGACCAAGCTAGCCTTGAGCCATTACACAAACAATAGCTTGTTCTTCCGATCACACAATACACCTCATCTTATGAATAGCCCTGTATTTTCAGTAGAAATATGAATTATTTGTTGACAATATTAGGTATTGGTAAGGTATAAGTAAGTTAATTAATCTTCAACAAGTTTAATTAAGTCATGTATTGAGCAACAATGCCAAAAAAAAAAAGATTGGTTTTGGCCTTTTCTTCTGTGTCTCTTATGATAATAAACTAAATATCTTTAATGTGCTTGTATTGGCTCACCATTAGTCCAAAACCCAGACACTGGGCCTTTGTCAAATTGTGACACATGTTCAGTTGCAGCTGTGTTATCTTTTATTACCAATGCGATAGAAAACACACTTGTGCATTTTAAAGTAAGTGAAAACCAATTTTTTAAAAAACACTACTTTTGGTAAATGCAATCTAATCTAAAAGTCTAAAGCTCCCCTAATTTCTACAAATCATAACAAAAATCAATAATTGCTTAATTCAGTGGCAGGGAGTGAAACCACAACACACCACCGGACATCTCAAATGATACGTCAAATCATTGTTATTCATATGGCACGATTAAAACAACAGTGCTTTCCGATTTCAAAATAGGATCAATGGTACAAATTTACCTGACTAATTAAAATATTAAGGTTACAACCCCACAATATTAAACGACCTCAATCCAACGATTCTCTTTGATCATGCACATTGCGACAGTGGAGAGGAAGCAGGACCTCCTGCGGGACTACAACCAGGAAGGGCAGCGATCTAACTCGACTGCTTGGGGGGGGAGTGTCAAGGGCAGAGAAAGAAGACAGTAGAGACAAACAAGAGAACAGCAGCCTGTGTAATTACAGAGCATACATGCAATCGAGTTGGCTTGATTATAAAATGAGAGCCATTAAGTAATGCCTCTATAATTTGTTTTTAATAATGACTTTAAGACACCGGCAGCTGTGGGGATTGAACTTGTGCTCTTTCAGCTGGGCTTCAACCAGTGTGGCACTGAGCTGTAATGGCTTGTCTTACCAGCACATTTGTATAATTCTCCTGTAGTCCTTAATCTAACTCCTATCAGCTAATACACCCAATGGTTTGGTATGAATAATGCAGAGCAGAAAGGAAATGTGCATCAGCATAACACTGTGAGGAAACGTATTAGTGGGGGGGATGGCCTAAGTGGTGGACTATTAATCTAAGATAGCACCGAGAAACATAGAGCGACCATGTAGACTACTGCGTGCTCATTCATCTGAACAAGGCAAAGGGGCAGATGGTGGCACACTACATTAACATATTCCCAACCTCGGAAATAAATGAGTTTCTCCGACTGTTCTACTTCATTACTAAACCCTAACTGTCTGTCAACAAACTGCCTTTCAGCTCCACTGATTTACATCATCAAACAGGCAAAGTGGCGGAGCCCATTCACCTATCAGGACAAAACATGACACTAACTTTTCATGCAAAAACTACACAAGGAGGCTGTGTTGTATAAAAAGACGCCATGATGATCCCCGAGCTATGCATGTTCCCCTGTCTGGTAACTTGAACTACAAGTTCTGTAAATCAAAGATTATGACTCGTGTCAACCAGCACCCAAAGAAAGTTGTCAGCTGGTTGTCACATGAATTTGACGGAAGAGAAATTAAAACAGAGTACACGTTGTTCAGATGTATCAGATTTCTGTACTTCATGTGGTCAAAGATACAAGAACAGAAACTGACAAACAGCAAAACGCCTTGACAAACACCACTTCAGCTCTGCAAGGTTGTGAGCTCACAGTTGGGTTCACCTGACAGAATTAATGTTGCAAAAAGGAACAGATTTATTCATGATACTCAAATTTTACTCCTGAGAGAAAAGAGGGAGCAACAGTTCCCAGAGCCACTATTCCATCACAAACACGATGCCAAGTTCCTAGTTTATATTATTTTGTTATTTTTCCTATACAGCAGAGATCCCTTATGTTTTAACTTCAGTCCCACAAGATTTACACCCACGCAGACATCAGTGATTTGTACAGAGGTGATAAACAGCATAGGCGTATACCAAGAATCTACTGGGAATAAACGATGAATTTCATCTGAATGGTAGGACCATTTAGACCAATGCAACCAGCCTTCTGTAGTTATAAAATAAAACATGGAACAAAAAACACAGGAGGACAGTTTACAATTGATATACAGCACTCATTTATGCCAAATCGCCACTAAATGTGCAGCAGACCAACTAACGGTCAATCCTAGCTTCTCAAAGTCCAAAATGACGGCTTCATTTTCCTTATTTAGCCGAAGCAAGAGTCTGTATTGTATCTACACTTTGTTTAGAACCTGGAAGTAGCAAATGTTTGCAATGTTACTTGATAAATGACCTTAAACAATTTATCAGTTATGAAAATATGATTAATTTCCTAACCAGCCATAAGTTGTTTTAGCATTAAATCAATTAATGTCCATGTTAGCAATACAAAGTGGTGCAAGTGGTTGTAGTGAAAAAGCCATCAAAGTCTCACAATAATGGATTAAAAAAAATATTAGAGAGGTCACAGTCTTCATTACCAAATGGCTACAGAAAGTCCAATGAAGTAAAGCAGATCACAAGTCACCTTCTGATAACATTCATAATCTTGCTGCACTGCAATTACAGCAAAGCTGGCTGCCATGGGTCACAGTAATGCGACAGTCACAGGCTATAACTCTGTCCTGTTGGGTGGCAGCTGGGACAGCCACAAAACAGGATCCCAAATTAGGCTTCAGTCACCTGAAAGGTTACTGATGAAACCAAGTCACAAGACCTCCATTAGCTCTCACTAAAATTGTTTCGACACAATATAATGAGATGTTGCTCTATTCATAGCCTCATGTCTCCATCAGAACAACAGCACACGTTCAGGGCCAGGACTGGCGGCACCAGCTCCGAGCTTCCTAAAAAGGTAGCCGACTATGAAGTTATGAGTGTCCTTAGCAGATGCACAAACAAGGTGTCTGACTGATGTGGCTTAGCAATGGATGGGAAAGCATGCCAAGCAGCTGTGGTATTCTCAAGAGACTATTAGCCAAGCTTTTCACTTCCTGTGTATTTATAGCAAAGACAAAGAGCAGTTAAAACCACAGGCACTTCATACAAGTTGAGAATACACAATCATTTTATGTGCAACTGCATTGTCTGGCAGACAAAGCTTATTGTAACAAGTAAAATTAATGGTTGAGAGCCGCCTCCTTTGTTTCTTACCCTCACATTTCCTAAACAAAAGGGCAAAGCCGTAAAAGATCTAGCAATCAGTGGTACACACTTCAAATTACAGATGTAACCATGAGCCGCAGCCGCCTTAGACTATCAACTATGCATGTGTGTTTTTATCGCAATCAAATATATTGTCAAGTGGTTACGCAAACAAGTTTTCCAACTCTGGCTTTAATGAAAATTTAACTTCACTTGTGAATCTTCACACCTGAGGGACCAATTTTCTTCTGTCAGTTTTGAGCGTTGTATTCACAAAGAAGATAATCGCCATGTATATTCTCTAGGTGCTTATGTAATACCTGCTCGTGTTTTTGATCGGGAGTGACACACTTCATCCCGGTAAAACAAAACCTCTGCGTTCATTAAAAGCAGAGACTATTAAAAGCCACGAAGATAGCAGCCTGGACTGGTGAAGCCTCACCGTCTGTTGCAACTCAGAGTGTGATGGGAGTTGGTGTTGCAGGGAATTGATTATGGTGAATGCAGAGGACACAGTGACACTGTTACCCATGGGGTCCTCCACCAACTAGAAGTGGTACAAAATGCCGTTGTTAAGTTGGACTGTTTCCATGGAGACCTGTCAAATCAAGACAGACTGAAGATCTCTGCTGAGTAAACTGTCAGCTCAGTTGTACACACACCAGATGAAGAGGACATCACAGTCACCACCACATGTACACATAGTAGACGCTTTCTCGGCTATATGTGAACCTACTACACACACTGCAGCCATCTGATCATTCATATGTTCTCACATAGTCCAATGATAATGATTAAACTTTGTGAAAAATGAAACCGACTGATTTTTTTAGTCATATTGTAAAAGGTCCAGCTTGTTGGATTCATGCCTTCTCAAAGTCTGTGCACAGTCTTTTGTGAAAATGACATTTTCATAGTGTCTCTGTCGACATATGCACTGATCGGCCATAACTTAAAAGAAAAGCACTGACAGGTGAAGTGAATAACATTGATTATCTTGTTACAATAGCATCTGTCAAGGGGTGGGCTACATTAGACAGCAAGTGACCAGTCAGTTCTTGAAGTTAATATGCTGGAAGCAGGAAAAATGGGTACTGAGAGACTTTGACAAACTTCTACATGACTGGGTTAGGGGATCTCCAAAGTGGCAGGTCTTGTCGGGGGTTCCCGGTATGCGGGGGTTTGCACCTACCAAAAGTAGTCCAAGAAAGGACAGCCGGTGAATGAATGTTGAAGGTTTGCCTGTGCATGTTACTTTGACGTGTAGTACTCGCCTTAACATTAATGCAGAGCACATGCACCCTTCAGTGCAACCGTGTTCCCCGGTGGCAGTGTCCTCTTTAAGCAGATTAATGCACCCTGCCACACTGCAAACATTGCTTAGGAATGATTTGAAGAACATGCCAAGGACTTCACATGTTTACTTGGCCTCCAAATTCCCTGGACAATCCGATCGAGCATCCTTGAGATGTGCTGGAAACACAAGACTGATCCATGGCGGACCCATTTCACAACTTACAGGATGTAACGGATCTGCTGCTAATGTCTTGGTGCCTGATACCAAAGGAGACCTCGAGAGGTTTGTCGAGTCCATGCCTCGGGTGTTTTGGTGGCACAAGGGGGACCTACATGTTGTATCTGACCGGTGCCCATACTGACAGACATTTTTCCTATGGCACTAGTTAAAATTTTGGTTTTATCATAATTTCTTTAATCCTGAAAAAGCTGCTTACACATTCTTTGTTTGCGGATGTAGCAGATACGGTCTGCAAAATTAATTAAATGTACTGTCAACGCAGCTGTACAAGGATCACAGGGAAAAGTGTAAATCTCTGCTCCAATTAATATTAATACAGCTAAAAAAAGAAATAATCACAAGGATCTAAAAACTGTTTGTTTCAGTTCACAAATCAGACTTAACATTAACAAGACTGCAGAGTCAGTTTTAGCAGGTAATCGTGTGTGTGTGTGTGTGTGTGTGTGTGTGTGTGTGTGTGTGTGTGTGTGTGTGTGTGTGTGTGTGTGTGTGTGTGTGTGTGTGTGTGTGTGTGTGTGTGTGTATGTGTGTGTGTGTGTGT
>OMNN01058909.1:3308-25038 GCA_900302755.1 Chromis chromis
TTTTGTTAGTTTTGGGACTCCAGACTGTCACATTGCACCTCATATTTAATTCATGTGACTCAGATGTGAAATTTTTAAATCCGTCACAGTGTCGTGTGCTTTGTCTGATGATAAATATGTTTCTTCTTGTGGTATGGTGTGTTCTATTTGCTCCTGCTAACCACCCAGTTCTACTTGCTACTGTTTTCCCCAAAAACCTTCAAATGTAAAACACTACATTTCCTGAGCAGCTGAGGAGCTTTGTTCCCCAGTAAAGCGCTGCTAGTTTTGAGTTAAAATCCACAGGATGATAGTAGCAAATCAAGCATTTAAGTATAGTGTCACTCAGCTGCGTGCCTTATCCCACTTTAAGGATAAAACCTCCAAAACCCCACTTTAGTTAAGATGTGAGAAGCCGGCGTGGAGTGTGTTTGTCGTCGTGGTGGCTCAGCAGGTTTTATCGCCCACTCCCGTCATCTAGACTCAAATCTGCCTCTTGACCTTTGCGCCACGTCTTCCTTTTTTCCCTTTTCCTTACACCCACTGTCACATTCGCTCTCTAATGAAAAGGAAATGCCATAAATGTCATCAGCTTAAAACGAAATTATAAAAAGGTCACCCCCATAAACAGTTTGAGCCTCCTGTGGCGACTCAATCTTTTCATGGAAAAACAGAAGTGAGTACACCCCTGTGCAAAATCACTTAAATGTCAAACGGTTCCAAACTGTGCCGCCTCTCAATAATTGCATTATTTCTTAGTTAAACAGTACAACAATCCAAAACATTTAATTTGAAAGAATATGTTGAAAATCCAAAGAAGAAACTCAATGCAACAAAAGTTAATACATCTGTGATCACTGAAACTAAACTGAATACACCTGTAATTTCCAATCAGCCTAACTGCTAAGAACATGGTTATGTCATGAATTGTGAACACCAGAACCTTCTCAGTTTTTGACCTTGGTTGGGCTGTGTCTCTTCATGTCTGTACCATGGCTCCAAATGGAAAAGAATTACCAGAAGAACTGAGAAGGCTGATGGTGAGACTTTACAAAGACAGAAAAGGATACAAGAATATCAGTGAGCAACTGAAAATCAGTGGAAACACAGTTGCAGCAGCAATCAGGAGGTATAGAAGGAGCCATGGTACCACTAATCAGGGCTGCAGTGGTCTTCCTCCTAAAATGACTCCACAGTCGGTGCACTTCTTTTACAGCTCTGAAAAACAGATGGGCATTTGCTTCAGACTTGGCACAGGGATTATCAGTAGAAATCAGAGTTTTTGTGACGGCTCAGACAGTGTGAAGGACAGTTCATAATGTCAACCTCTATGGACTGCATCCAAGAAAAAACGCCCCTGCTTGCTGCTTGGTACAAAATTGCGAAGATGATCCTTTGCTAAATAACATGAAATGCCTGATGAATGTTGGGAGAACATTCTTTGATAAGATCGTTTTGTTTGGCTCAGATGGAGTCTAGTATATTTGGTGTGAACCTGGCCGGGTCTACAACGGTTAACGCATAGTCCTGACAGTGAGGCACAGAGGTGGGAGTGTGATAATATGGGGCTGCAGGAGTGCAAAAGGTGACAAGATGACTCTCAGTCTGCAGAAGCTTGGCAGGACAGGAAAATCAGTGGAAACACAGTTGCAGCAGTAATAAGGAGGTACAGAACGAGCCATAGTACCACTAATCAGAGTTGCAGTGGCCCTTCCTCCTAAAATGATTCCACAGTGCAGGTACAGAGGTTATCAATGGAAATCAGAGTTACTGTGACAGCTCAGACAACCTGAAGAACTGTTCATAACATCAACCTCCATAGATGATGCAAGAAGTAAACCTTTGCTTGCTCTTCAGCACAAAACTGCAAGATAAACCTTTGCTTAAAAAAAACATGAAAAGAAACCTGATGAAGCACATTCTTTGGTCATGTGAGATCATGATAAATTTGTTGGGCTCAGATGGGGTCCAGCACTTTTGATGTGAATCTGACCAGGACTAAAACAGTGAATGCATAATCCTGACAGTGAAGCACAGAGGATGATATGGGGCTGAGTGAGTGCAAAGCGACGTTGATGGCACCATAAATGCCTGTGGATTTACCAAACTAGTGGCTGACAAGATGACACCCAGTCTGCAGAGGATTGGCAGAAGAGGAATATTTCTGCATGATAACAATCCAGAGCACACTGCTAAAATCACACCAGAGATTCTAAGAGGAACATGAAAATACAACCTGGGCAAGTCTGTTGCTCTGACTTGAATCCAATAGAACACCTCTGGGTATTTTAAAGAGGAAGGCAGAGCAACACAACCCATCCAGTGATGTCTACATTTAAGTGATATTGTTGTTTACTGTAGCAGCACAATATGAAGTTGGTTAAGGTGGTTTCATACATTTACTTTGTGGTTTTCTTTATGTTTTTCAGGAAAGCTTCCAGCTTCTTTCCGTCCCTGTCGGCAGCCTTTTACCTGTCTGGGTTTCCTGTTGCTGAAGTCCTGCATGCCTGCTGGTTTCTGGATATGTTTGTCTGTGTGAGTGCCAACAAGCTGCCAGGTGTCAGCCTGTTTATTTGACCTCAGAACTAAACTTAGCGAGCTGCCTTTTTACACACCAGCTGAATCTCAGTTTCTTTATATAAGTTATCATTTCCGTTCCTGCTAACCTGATCTTTGACACAGATGAATGTGAAGGTTGTCTTCTGACCTTGGAAACGGAATTATAGTTTTTTTTCTCAAACTTTGAAACAATTCAGAAAATATTCTTCACCAGAAGGTCTATTCAGTGGCTTTTGTGGAGCTTTGGATGGAGATAGAGTTTACCCAACGGTACTTTAGGAAGTAAGAAGATTGTTGTGCTGCAAGTTCTATCTCATCACCATAAGACATGTGTCTGATGTTTGTGTCTACGATGCACCTTTGCTTTCTAAATCCAAAACAGAAACACGATCAATCTGTGGAAAAATTCACTAAAAGTTCACCATGTACAGATGCAGAAATGTTTGACTGCTGAGCTCATAGTTCATTCTTCAGGTTTGTTATGTTTGCTAGCAGCCCGAACACGGAATAAAATAAATTAAACGAACAGAGGCTAATGATTAAGTAAGTAAGAAGTAAGTGTTCTCCACCCGTTTGTTCAACTGTGACTGTGTCATCAGAGTATTATCTGAATTGTCGATCAGAATATTAGTGTCACTTTCAGAGAACAGAGCAGCAGGATTTAGTAATTTGGAGGCTGCAGACAAACTCTGTATGACTTTAGATTTTAGTGACCTTCATCTCATAATTTTCTATCAATAGACTACTATTGAAGCTATTGCTGCTCCAATCTAACAAAGGAAAGATGGTACATTTCATACTAAATATGAGGATAGATATGTGTTTTTAGAACGGACAAGTCAAGAAGTTTCTCCAGTGAATATTGCAGAATGTTACAAACAGGTCACTTTCTATGAGAAGAATGTCAAGATATATTTTCAAGCATGTCTATGTTGAGGGGAAATTAAACCAGAAAGCAGCTTTCAGAAAAGAAAGAGGAAGAACAGCCTCAGGTCAGGAAGGAGCTCTGACTTCTTCTGGAAGAGTCATGAAATAGTCAGTGAATTTTAGACCATGTTTATACAGTCTGAGCAGCAGAAAGACAAATATCAGACAGGAGCAAGCGAGACTTGAATTATTAACCAGCTGTCCAACCACTGGGGTTGTCATAGCAACCAGGTTGCCATATTTTTTGATAAGGCATGGCTGTGGTGGATCGGGGGGATTATCAGTGCAGCTGGAGAGCACGCCTGACCAGAGACAAAGCATCTATCACACTGAATCTTACATAAACTGCAGGTATGTACACTGTTACACCACGACATGCATGTGCACACACAAAGAAACCACATTTATCTTATCTTCACAATACCAATACCTTTGTGGGCTGTTGAGCCTTTACTCAGGTATTCAGACCAACCTTCAGTCACATCTTGTTCTGCAGACGTTCACGCTGCCCCGGATGGCATTAACCTCCCGGGTATCTCTGACCCCGGCTGGCTGTGCCTGGCTCACCGTGTCGTCTCACCAAATGTCACACCCTTTGACATATTGCGACTATATGAAGAGAGCTCAGAGCAGGGGCAGTTTGGTCATCATATTTATAGTCTGACCTTTACTTCACCCTCCACTGAGTGACTTACAGAACTGTATGTTCATTGGCCAACAGGGTTAGAAGGTTCTGGTGTATTGTGAGGAGTAAAAAGCTTCATTTACACCTGGTTTAACATGTGATCTCGCCACGGTCTGTATTTGGAACTGGTATTAAAATATGTTCTTGTTATCTGTCTATAAAAAGGATGTGGGTCCTGCTGCTTGGAATCCATTTACATCTGCTAAGATCTGATCTCAATGCAAATTTTCACCTTCTACTGTCAAATAAGGGTGTAAACAGGGTCAAAACTGCACAGGCTTAGATGCATGTTGTGGTGGTTGTTCTTATATATTTTACTTCTTGCCAACAAACCCATGAAACAAGCAAAACCTACAGTTAATGGCTCCTAATGATAAGTATTGTGTGTGTTTGTGTACACAGTCTGAAATATCTTATTCCTTTGTGCCACAGAGTTCCATTGTTGTCCAACAACTATTTAAAAACACATCCAGGAGCCACACTGTTGCACAGGGTGACATATTCCTTGATTACCATGAACCCACACAGTGCAGTTTATTGTGACTCAGTTCCTCATGCACCATCCTGCTGATCCAGACGTCTGTCCAGCAATGTTCTCCCAGTTCCTCCTGGATTATCCTGAGCTGTTCCCAGGCCAGATGAGATACACAGTCCCTCCAGCATATTCTGGGTCTATCCCATGGTCTCCTGCCAGTTGAAGGTGCCTGGAAAACCTCCAAAGGAAGTTGCCCAGGAGGCATCCAAATCAGATGCCCAAACCACCTCAACTGGCTTCTTTTGACGTGAAGGAGCAACAACTTTACTCCGAGCTCCTCACCCTAATTCTAAGGCTGAGTCCAGCCACCCTACTGAGGAAACTAATTTCGGCCACTTGTATCCGCAAACTCATTCTTTCGGTCACAACCCAGAGCTCATGACCATCGGAGAGTGTTTGGTTAAAGACAGACTGGTAAATTGAGAGCCTTGCCTCCCTGCTCAGCTGCCTCACATTGCTGTCAACAACGTAAAATTCACCACATGGGTTAATGTAACAAACCTCATAGAACTGGAGTTACATCCATTAACTACTATTTGCGACTGTTTTAGCACACTCTTGAGTTAACATGGTGGTCGAAGTTTTTGGATTTTTCACAGCAATGGAAACAAAGGCTGAAACAGGCTGATTAGGAGGCCATTGCTGTAATGTTTGTGCCACCTCATGGTTTGGATTCTGGAGCTGAGAACCTCTGACATGGGAGGGTCGTCAGAAAGTACTAAGACTCAGGATCTAGTAACTCTCCGCACCAGGAACCTTTGAAGGAACTCAGTGCTTTTTCACTGCAGGGACCAGGCTTTGTATTAAGTTCCACGGAAATTATTTTACCCCATAAAAAGATCTCCCTGTTTGGGGGTAGCACTTTTCAAAGGTACAGGAACTTTTGGGGGGTGGGACTTGCAGCACCAAACATCTCTGATTGGTTGGGTACCTGTAACATTTTGTTTTGGCTACCATTTCTTATATTCTGTAGGTTTATAGATACACTTTACAGTTTGTTTTGTGTTCTTTGTGCTTTGTCATGCAGTCACAGAAGACAGCATGCAACAGATGGACCAACAAAGTATATTCAGATACCTAAAATTAGAGAAAAAGATCAGCTTAAAATTTATGGAATCTTCGCAGATCTTTAGGCCGCAGTTGAAACGCAGACAGCCCATAGTTTGAAGGAACCTTTTAGTTCTTTTATTTTAAAGGCTGAAAGGGGAGTTAGCATATTTCATGACAAACTTTGGTTGTGCTGTGATCTTTGTATCATCACTAATATGATAAATAGTCCTGCCCACACCATTAATAATAGACTGGACAGATGTTGCTCCATTGTGTTTGACCAGCATGTCAACAGGATATGATGAATGTGAGTTCTGATGTGTGACTGATTATCCAGGAACAGACTTGGACAGTCGCTCTGCAAGAGTTACACTGGAGATGGACAACACTGTCAGTCAACACAAACATTACAACAAGTCAGCAGCATCGAGAGGAGTAACTTCTGTCTGTTCATCAGCGGAACTGAAACCAATTTTACTCACAAGAACCTGGAAACAGTGATCCGTGCGTTTAATTTTTATCACAGCTGGTTTACCAAAAGTCCCTGTGTAAGTGGCTGACATAGTCCAACCTTACTCTTGAAAAAGAGAAAGAAAAAAAGGGGGGACAGATGTTTTGGCAATGTGATGCCAAAAAATACAATAAAATACCCATCTCATTAAAATACCATCATTTTTCATAATTCCATTAAGCATTATGTTTCCTAAATTCTGTCTGATTTGACATGAACTGCACTCTATTCCCCTCCGAGTCTCATTCAGCTCCACTGTATTATATTTCTGGATAAACATATGAAACCGACCTGCAGTGGGATAGAAACTAAACTGGCTGTGGCAGTTTGAAGCCTGAGTGAACCTGCCATGACATTTCCTCTCCTGGCTGTGCGTGCTGTGGATCACATAGCAGTGGACAGAACAGCGTCACATGACCAACACTGTCATACGGTGAACATGAGCCTGGACAGGAGGCGCTGAGGGGGGCTTCTGCTTTCCATCACTGTTCTGACCTCTTACTCTTTCAAATGTCTGTGTACGTGGATTAATGAATGTACATTAGTGCTGATATTGACACTGGCCTTTATTTCTTATCCAATGGCACTGAAACAGATGACTGTATTTGTTGTGCTTGTTGCAAAATCAGAATAATGTGGCTGCACAGAGATGGGTGTGTATTCAGAATGTGACCTTTAGAAGTCTAATTTTACTTTTTAAACACTGTGTCACATGTAAAATCCAAGAAAGCTGAAACAGTGAAAGCAAAGTATAACCCAAGCTGCAGCTCAACCAAATTTACCAACATTTTCCACTTTCATAGAGATGAGAAATCAGTTTTGCTGCTTTAATGCTTCATTAATTGAGTTTGTTATGTCAAATTGACAAAAAAAACAGGTAAATCTTAAATTATATGTCAAAAAAAGTAACAAAACGACTCCTACTCGAAGCTAACTAGCCTAGCGTGGACATTTTCAGTATTAAAGTCATAAATTAATAATTGTGTCTGACCTATGGGTGAATTTTTTCCCCTCAAATGCTCCACAACATCTCTTCTTCTGAGTTATTTTGAATGGCGGTCTCTAAAATAACCAGAATGTACCTGTATTGGTCTGTGCATCAGTATGGTTTTAGTAGCATGATCGATTTCCTGAAATTCCATCCTCAGTTTTTTGGTTTTTGTGGCCCCCCTCTTAAGATTTTCAGTGGCGCCATCTGGCCTCGCCAAAGAAAATCATCCCAATAATCTCGCTTTTATTTTAATATTCATCGGAAATTTGAAAATCACCACCAACTTTTTGTTGTTGTTTTGCACTGTTGCATAGAAACCTTATTGCTTTACCAATGCTTAGGAACTACTTTTCTTTGCAGGGGAGTGCTATGTAATTGAAAATAGTCTATTATAAGTCACATTCTGCAGACATAAAAGAAAGATGCCATTCACAGTGATGTTTCAGGAGAGTTTGGATGTTTTGTATCGTCTCTCAGTTGGTGTAAAACACCTGTAAACCAGGGCTGCTGTGATTAGTCGGCATAATTTTATGACGTTAACGCTAAAAAATGTCAATATTTTTAACCAGTGCATGTTTGTTTTTTTAAACTTATGTTCATTATTATTTCTTTTATTATGATATCAATGATTTTTGGTTCCAGTTATTAGTCAGCTGCAATCAGTCTTAGAAAATGGTAGTAGCAGCACTCTTCCGGTGTAAATGATTCCAAAGACCCAAAGCTTTGAAAGTGCGGGAGTACTTCTAATGATCACACAACAACAAAAGCAGCTGAACAGAAAACTCACAGGAGGGACTTTACATCTGTTTGGTTCTCTCCTGCTCTCTGTGCTCATATATGCTGCATTTTAATACGAATCCCCAATAAAACTGGTCTTATATTTACGTATTTTTCTGTTTATGTTGTCAGACAACAAAACGAATATGAAATAACACAACTCATTAAGACTACATGTTAACCAGCGGTCACTGCCAAGCTGCTGCTCTGCACCACTAAAATCCTGATTTTATTACACTGTTCAACAAACTTACCAAACACAAGAGCTAAAGAGCTGCATTTAAACAGAATCTGAAGCTGTTACCAAAGTTAGGTAACAATTGCACAATGAGGAGAAAATGAGTTGCTTGCAAAATATGTACTGTGTCCATGTTGCACTTATCAAACTTTTTCACTTTGTTAAGGGTATTTTAATAGAAACTTTGGACTTTTGCACTTTAGTTTTCAGTTTAACTTGTTCGTATGGTGTTGTACTTTGTCATTCTGCTCACTTTGCTCGTTAAGACTGTGATTCCATAGTTCATGTGCAGCTGAATAAGTTCTTAGACTGGCAGCTTCCCCCGACCTTGACATTCTGGAGGATGGGGGCGTGGCTCTGACTAAAGAGGCGGGGTTATGTTTGGCCCGATGGAAGGGGCGTGGCCAGCGGCGCCCCTCAGCAGGTATAAAAGTCAGCTGCTCCTTTGCTCGTCCCCCCGCTTCACTTCTAACCGGAGGACACACAGACTGAAGAGCCTTCACGAACGGTACAACTTCACTTCTTCTCCTCTCTGACTGACTGAGTTGTTAGTTTGCTTTTTAGACATTGATCTGAGGCACAAACACATGAAGTGTCTTTCTGCAGGAGCTTTGTGCCTCTCATTGACGTGCATGCAGCCTTTTAAAAGTGTTTCTGCAGATCCCACGTGCTTGTCATCTTGATTCACGCATGCACCAGGAGACATGCGCTGTTTTTGGATAAGAATTGAATTAAATGTGCAACTTTTCTTTCTTCCAGTGAGGACTAGACCATATCAGACAAAATGGTGAAGATTGGAATCAATGGGTGAGTCTTTAAACTTTAATCTTCTCAGTTGGTGGTTCATTAGAGCCCATATGGAGCACAAGAAACACTAATTCTCCAGAGTTTACCACCTCATGCACTGCACCAAACAGTTTTGGCATCAATCAATCTGAGTAATTTTTAATTTAAAAAGTGTTAAATGTGAATATATTATGGTTTCTTTCTTCCTCTATGACAGTAAACTGAATATCTTTGAATCATTGCAGCCTTAATCTGAAGTTTATTAAACCTCATGTATTGTCCAAAAAAAAACACATCACAGCTGCAACAAGTAATCAATTTGTTGTCAACTGTTGAATCTATTTAACAACTGTGATCATTGATTTATCACTTTCAGTATTTTTTAGGAAATAAGTCTAAATTCTCTGATTGCAGCGTCTAAATGTGAACCTTTTGTAGTTTCTTTGCCCATTTTTCTGTTGTGGACAAAACATTTGTCATCTTGGGATTTGGGGCACTGATTTACGTTTTTTTTCTTAAATTTTTAACCTTGCAGTCTGTGCAAACAAATAGAAATAAACAAAGAAATATTAACAAAACAGGGGCAACACTTAAATCTTGGAAAGAACAACGGCACACTCTGTCTATTCAACCACAGGTTACTGTAGGCTAAATATAAAGCCTTCAAATAATGATTATTGGAAAAATTAAGAATTTACTCCCCACCTGCCAAAAGTCATGCATGCTGTATTTTATTTGTCAAACCCCAAAACGGAATAAATGAAGTATCCAAAATAAGCTATTCTATTTGGATTTTCTGGATCCCTTTGATTGCAAATGCATAAGAATCAAGACTATCTAACCGTCTTCCAAAGGACCATCTTCAGATGTTCATATTTCATTTCTTATTTTTTCTGCCACTGTGCCGTCTGCATCCTCAGGCATCCACCTGCTGGGCTAGCGTTTTCCTTTCTTGGCACAAGTATCTGTGAGCCTCTGCTGCAGTGCAGAGTGATATGATGTGAGGGCAAGAGCAGGAAAGGCTTAATTTCCTCAATCACTGATGTTATAAGCATCCAGTAGTCGAGGGGAGCAAATGTCCTCGCGCCACTGGACCCGGACGATGTTCCCGTGACCCCTCAGTGATTATCTGAGAGCGGATTTTAATCATTTCACTTCAAGACAAGAGTCGGTGAGAGGAGAGGAGAGGAAATTTGAGACGAGTATCAATGAAGGAGGGGATTTTTCTATCAAGTGCATGAAGTCATAGGGTTTGCTTTGGGGCTGTTAAGAACCAAAATGCAAGAAAAGCACTTCAATGTCCTGAATTGAATATTTAAAACAATCCATACATTCATATTAAAGCTGAAACCACTAGTTGACAGGTAGTCTAAGTCCATTTTATATATTTTGGGGGTTTCGATGTTGGTTGAATCAAATGAGCAACTAACAGTGTCACTATAGGCTCTAGAAAACTATTTTGAATTGATGTGGCCTCATCAAAAGAAAATACATGGCATACAAATATATTACTAAAATAGTTGTTAGCTGCAAGAGCATAAGCCAAACAAAGGAGCGTATTAAAATTAATTATACAAATGTAAAGTGAAATACAAACATTAGCACCGTAAATAAATTTGATAGAATATTGTGAGAGACTTTTAAATGCCAAATTGCTCGAAATATTTGTGCATGTGGGGGTGAAACTGATATCAAACATAAGCACCTGCCAAGTAAATGTAATATAATCCTAAAGGAAAAATGCATATATGTAAATTAGCCAACAGTTTAATCCACAATATTCTTTAACTCTCTGAACACAAAGCAGTTTCTGTTTTCACAGCTGTCACTTCACAGTTGCACCGAGAAGCTAAGAGTTGTTTTTTTTTTTTTGTGGCAATTTTATAAATGAGACCTTTGGAATAAAGTGATTTTGATGGAAGTATCAGAATTTAAAATTTTAGAGTTAGTTAAGTTTTCCAATGGAGTAACAACACACAGATGACTAGTTCAAAGTTGGAAATTTGACGATTCTTTCTGGTTTTGATGATAAATGGTGTCATTTTAGCCATATTTTCATAGATAACATGCCTTTCCAACCTGTTAGCATGTTCTGGGGCTCAGAGAGTTAAAATAAAAACTTCCACAGATGGAATAACAAACCAGCTACTAATTCAACATGCTCACCAAGGACTCAACCTGTGCAATGACCTGCATCACCTGTTGATAATCGAATTCATCACATTTTATGTGATGAATCAGATGAGAAAGAAACATTCTACAAAACTAAAACCCCAAATATTTCAAGTTCTTTTCGAGAAGTTTTTAATTAATTTGGTTTGACATGGTCTCCTGCTGAAGTGAGGTGCAGATCTGTCTGAGTGTCTTTCCTTTGAGCCTCTAAATGCAGGACAGGACTCTGGACACGTCTATTCTCTGGTTATTTATAGTCGGGTGGTGTTGTGGTGTCACGGTCGGCATCCTCCTCTTCTTCCACACCCTTTCAGACTCTCCAATCCCCCCTCTGTCTGTATCGCTGCTCTCCTCAGCTGTCACATTCCTTTTATTCTCCCCTGCTCTAATTTTAACTCCCTAACCTTTCCGCTGAAGTTCAGAGGTCGTCCGGCCGGTGGTGTGCAGGACGCTGCCCAGGCTCTGTTGAAACATTCTCTCTCTGCTCCTCTTGTGAAGCAGCTGCTCTCGAGCTGCAGGGAGGTTTAGCTCCTTGATCCTGGACAGGTACCAGCGCCAACAGCGAAACAGAAGATGGGCTCCGGTCCATTCTGGCCTTCTGGCTGCTTGGTGGCTTCCCAAAACTAACTGAGGGAAACTGCCTGCCCGCTGGCGCTTTCCTCTCATGTCCTGTGCAGGCAGGCACAAATTGATTCGATGAGTTTTTATAACCCACAGCCTCAGTTTTACAAAAAGAATGACCTGGATCAGCATAAATCCACAGTTTTGGCCAGTGAGGTGTTTGAAATGTTTCCACCAAACAGAGAAAACGTCTCCCTGCAGGGAGGATGAAGCCCAGCAGCTGCAGATAAACTCACTGATATCGCTTCTGTCGCTTTTCTGACGTCCACTGTGAACTTTTCCCCGATATTTCTGTCACCTCAGTTTATAGTTGGATGTCTCAACTCTCTGAACTCCAGTCAGTTTCTGGGTGTGTTCTGCACCTGTCACATTTTTACTCACTGGGTTCTTTTTTTTCACTGCAGTATAAAGTCCTGCTCCTCTATGGAAACGGAACAACCATGACTAGAAGTAGAGAGAACTCAAATGTCTCCTGAGCAGTACGGCACAGTTAAAATGCCATAAATCCCCAAAAAGTAAAAATTCTTTGATTATTAATTCTGCAAACCTTTTAAAAAAGACGGAAAACCTTGAAAGACAATCACTGTATCCTAAAGCCCAAGATGACAAATGTTTTATCCATGACCCAAGGAAATCCAGTTTACTGTCTTAGTGGAGGAAAAGCACTCGATAATATAACCTATTCAAAAAAAAAGACAAATAATGAATTATTTGTTGCAGCTGTAGTTGACATTTTAAAGCTTTTTTTTGGTTTGTTTTTTTGCAGTGTATCTGAAATCACACTAACATCAAGTCTGCCAATGTTCCATCAGTCTCCAACTGACTTTTTGTACCTTTGACATTTTCAGACACTGTACTCTGAAACTAGAAACTCAACATGTGTCGTACAGATCAGACCACAGCCTTGCAGCTTGTGCTTGCTTTAGTCAGTATTTATTTATTGCCTACCTGTACATCAGAACTAAACACAATTCTTTATCAGGACTTAGCACAAGGCTATTTTCCAGATATTTGCCTCATCAGTATTTCATGCATGACATTTATCAAAAGCTAAATGGTATCAGTGACCTTCCATCATTAGAGACAACCTTGTTACCAAACCCAGCTCCACTCCTCGGTGCACTGTGACCTTTCTGTAGAGAGCCTGAGTGTCTTATTTTAGGTTCCTCGTGTGCGATTGTGTCTTGTCGCAGGGTAAATTCTCAAACTGTCCCACGACAACATACAGTGAGCATGAAATGAGACTCCTGGAGACATGCAGTGTTGCATAACAGGGACTCAACATGTGAAGCACAGATTACATTCCTCACTGTGGCATCCTGTCGTCAACTTTTTTTTTTTTTTTTTTTTTTAATTCTCCAACCAGCCGTGCCTTTCTAAGGCCACCTTCCTTTGAGCAAGGCATGAAACCCATCAACCTGCTGTTAGAGTATTAAACATGGACACTCCCTGCATTAAATGGTTTTAAATGCTGTTCCTCAGAAACCCACAGATAATTTCCTAATCAGTGAGCCAGCTAAAACCTCTGTGCCAACTGTTGTTAGTTAACTCTCTGAACCAAAGCAGTTTCTGACTGTAGGCTAATTTTTCACTGCAGTATAAAGTCCTGCTCCTCTATGGAAACAGCTAAACCATGGCTAGACGTAGAGATAACTCAAAGTGTCTTCTGTGCACTCTGACACTGTTAGAATGCTATAAATCATAGATAAAGGAAAAACAAAAGTGGAATTTATTTTCATTGTTTTTAAAAAATTTGAATAAAAATCTGGACTGAACACGTACAACATTTTTCCAAGTTCCCACAGGTGTTACCAATACTGGAAAAAGAAATGGTGACTCAACATACTGCAGATTTGTTCAACTTGTGTTTTTAGTTTCCTTACTTTGCTCCTCTCTGCTTTATATAAACACAGTCTGCAGTTCAAGCGAAAACTCTCAGAATTTTTGTCACATGACTCTTGATTGCAGCTCAGTCAGTTATGGCTGCACGTTTCCACAGAGGAGCACAGAATTTTTTCTTTTTCACAGAATCTGGTTGGAGCAAACTGTTATTTATTTTGGCGAATTTAGATTCGCGAGTTTAGTTTCCATATGAAACGACACACGTCACAGTTGAGTTGAAAGGCCGTCAGAAATGTAAAAATCCAACAATTCCTTCCGTTTTTATCGTTTCTGACAAAAATGATATAGGGTTGTTTTTTTGGGGGGTTTTTTAGACAACCTTCTTCTCAGGCCTGCTGCTGGGTCTTAGGGTTCAGAAGGTTCAAGCGTCCTTTAAAACAATCTCCTTCCAAAATAAGCGCTCTGAGGCTCTCAAGACATGACTGATGTAGTTTTTATCAAGATCGGACATTATTCGACTGTACTTGAAAACTCTCCTCCTCTCCTGACTGAACATTTCTGCCCTCCGTTCGCTCCCCTCTCTGATTTCAGACCGTTCACTGTTTGACCTGCTCTGACGGCAGCCATATTAGGCGTAAACAGGCTTTCGGCTGCCAGTGCCAACTATTGTTATCTTCAGCCAAGGTTGGCAGGCCTTGTATGGCCCCGCTGTCCTCTGCAGTGAATCCTTTTTGTAATTTTGGTTTTAGGGCCACCTGCTGGTCAGAGAGAGGCAGTGTATGAGGAGGATGTGATAGTTTTGCACAAGAAACAAAGGATTTAAGACTCTTTTAGGTCGGACAAGTTTTGGAGCCAGAAGGGCCAAAGTTGGGTTTGGCGGACTTTACAATGAGACCTTGAATTTAACTAAACTACTGAAACTCATGCTGATAGACATCCTTCCAAAAACTCATCTAAAACTTTGATCTTTGTTTCTAGTCTGGTTTGGTTTGTACACACTGACCCGGCTGCAATCCTTCTGAGTTTTCCTGCTCGTTGCTGATGACCTCCTTCTGCATTTCAGATTCGGACGTATCGGCCGTCTGGTGACCCGTGCCGCCGCCATCGGTGGCAAGGTCGAGGTGGTGGCCATCAACGACCCCTTCATCGACCTGGACTACATGGTAAGAGGACATAAAGTGCTCTGTAAATGCTTAATGGGGATTTATTGTCCACCTACAAGCTCTCCAAACGTCTTGAGTTTCATCGTTTTGAGCCTTTTGCAATGAAATATAGGCAAAAGTGTTCCTCCTGGATTATGGGTTTTTCTAAAATGAGGCCGAGTTTAATAGGATTAGCCGCCAGTATCGTTTTTGGCTTATGACAAGGACGTTAAGAGGGAGAAGGTAATGAGGTTTTGGAGATTTTGGCTTCTCAGTCACAAGTGTTCCTGTAAAATATACCTGCAGGTGTTTTTAAAATGTGAAACTCATCCAGTCGTCTTCTCCTGCAGGTCTACATGTTCAAGTACGACTCCACTCACGGTGTGTTTAAGAACGGCGAGGTGAAGGCAGAGGGTGGCAAGCTGGTCATCGGCAACATGAAAATCATGGTCTTCCATGAGTGCGTACAGTTGCACATTAAGAATTTTTAGCATCTCTATTCCCAGCTGAGGCCAGATGCTGTTTAACCTCCTCTGTTTGTTATTACGTGCAGGAGGGACCCCACCAACATCAAATGGAGCGATGCTGGTGTCGACTATGTTGTTGAGTCCACCGGTGTGTTCACCACCATCGAGAAGGCCTCTGTAAGTTCACCAGCTGCTCTCGGGCAGATTTTTCATTGTTAGGTTAATTATTAGAATCTATAATTTCAGCAAAAAATTACATATAAACTGTCTGTAATCTTATTTTGAGAGCTTAATGTCACCTTTTTTAGTAAGTCAGTAAAGAGCATAGGTGAAGGAGTTCCTTTTTATATATCAACCCTCTGATCTCCAAGTTTCTGGGTGTTTTTTGTTCCTGTCACATTATTACTCACTGTGGGCTCATTTTCACTGCAACTTAAAGTCCTGCACAACCATGATTACAAGTAGAGAGAACTCAAAATGTAGTAGTGCAATCCAATAAATCTCAAAAGAAGAAACGAGTTGAATTTATTTATTTTACAAAAATGTAGCTCCCCACACTATAGATGGATTTGACTATTTACATTTTAGTTTGTTTCAGTACTGCCTATTGTCTGTTCTGTGTAAACACTGCCTGAAGTTGAGCTGAAAAAACCTTGAATTTTTTCTCAAGTGACTGTTGGTTGCAGCTGAGTCACTAATGGCTTCACAGTTGCGCTGAGAAGCTCAGATTTTTAGTTTTTAACAGGATCTGGGTAGTTCAAATGGCTGTTATTTGGCTTTTTAAAATGCAACACTTAGAATTGTCATTTCAGTGAAATGTCACCAGTTTAAGCTTAGATTTGTTTCATGTTCCAGACAGAACTGCATGTTACAGATGAGTATTTCAAGGACCATTCGAAGGTTGAAATTCTGACTAGTTTAGCAGTTTCTTGCTTTGTTAAATGGTGCAATTCTGGTGATTTTATTAAAATCTTTTTTAGCTTTTTGTCATTTTTAAAAAGACATGTCTTTTAAACCCACCAGTAGGTTTTTGGGGTTCAGAGGGTTGGAAATAAAATGTGTATTTTGATTTAGTTTATTTCCTTTCCAATTTATTACTTAATTTGTTTGTTTATAATAGCTTACGTTATGTACCTGTACAGTAAATAGTTTAATTCTGTAGTATGAAGAATGCTGCACATTCTATATTGTAAACTCGTATGCTTTGTCTCCATTTAAAGAGAAGGCATCATCATGTGTCATTTCCTCCAGATTAAATCTCAGACTTTTACCCCCAGGCTCACCTGAAGGGCGGCGCTAAGAGGGTGGTGATCTCTGCTCCCAGCGCTGACGCTCCCATGTTCGTCATGGGCGTCAACCACGAGAAGTACGACAACTCCATGAAGGTTGTCAGGTGAGTCTGAGCTGGTTCTCGGTCTGCACAAGTCGTGTTTGGACTCTTCATCCATACAGATGTGACTTTAGCTGCACCACTTATATTCTGTATTAAGTTAACTTTGTGTTTATAACTTGTATTGCATGTTTTGTCTCCACAGCAACGCTTCCTGCACAACCAACTGCTTGGCTCCCCTCGCCAAGGTCATCAACGACAACTTCGGCATCGTTGAGGGTCTCATGGTAAAGAACTGAAACACTTCATTGATTAACATTACACCCTGCAGTAACCTGCTGCTGAGACTGGAGGCTCATCCTGGTTCCTGCTGTTAGTGAAGAGCATCTAAGGACACCGAAAGTTTAGACAGCAGGTCACAGTTAGAGCTGCAGCCAACTTAAACCTCTGTTGTGCTTTAAAAAAAAAAAAAAGCAACCATAAAGTGATTTTCATTTCTAACTTATACCCATAATGAAGGCTTTTCCAAATACTTAAATGCATCTCGAGGGGTGAGGAGGCTCAGAATAGAAATTTCTCAAGTCGTGTAAACGCCACACCTTCAAATCCGACAGGTGATGCAGCACATCATAAGTAACTGACATGGCTTAAGACTAACTTCATCCTCGCTCACGGTCTCGCTGCAAGGAGCCAAGACATGAGTGACAAGCGAGGATGTTACTGTCATAAAACGCCCCCGTCATCTTGGATCTGTCTGCTCCGACTCTTCCAGAGCACAGTCCACGCCGTCACCGCCACACAGAAGACAGTTGACGGTCCCTCCGGTAAGCTGTGGAGAGATGGACGTGGTGCCGCCCAGAACATCATCCCCGCCTCCACCGGAGCCGCCAAGGCTGTCGGCAAGGTTGTCCCCGAGCTGAACGGGTAACTTAACCTTATATACTCTTGGGATAGTGAAATGGAACATGTAGTTGGAGAAGTGAAAAGAAATGTAGCTCTCAGATAGGGTGAGATGAATTCTGAGATTCTGTTTGTCTTGTAACAGCAAGCTGACCGGTATGGCTTTCCGTGTCCCCACCCCCAACGTGTCTGTTGTTGACCTGACTGTGCGCCTGGAGAAGCCCGTAAGTATTTAATGATATATAACATGAAGCTTCAGTATCGATCACTTCAAAATCAGTGCACGGATGATGATTTACCTTTTTTATCTACATTTTTTTGTGTCAGACTCCTGCACACTGCCTAACTTTTAAAAATGCATTTA
This sequence comes from Chromis chromis, assembly GCA_900302755.1. Lineage (NCBI taxonomy): Eukaryota > Metazoa > Chordata > Actinopteri > Pomacentridae > Chromis > Chromis chromis. The sequence continues at coordinate 21,185 of OMNN01058909.1, forward strand.
TATTCGTAACATTTCTGTGCTAAACCTTCATCATGCAAAAGGTCCAAGCCCTGAAACTTTTTTGGACAAATCCTTTGCTGCATGACGTCTAAACTGTTTCATTCACAGCATTTTGATATTTTGAGATGTCTAACTTTTGCCAGGTGTCATAAACCCTGACCAGTGCTGTCATTATGAATTCTAACTCTCTCTCGTTTTGTTCTTCAGGCCAAGTATGACGACATCAAGAAGGTCGTCAAGGCCGCCGCCGAGGGCCCCATGAAGGGATATCTGGGATACACAGAGGACCAGGTATGAGAAAGGAGTCATTTTTAGACTTGTAGGATGATGCAAATGAGGGTTTCTGTTGTATGGCTGTACAGAAACCACAAGATGGCAGCATGTCTTTAAGTATGAGTTTCACTGCAATATAAAGTCCTGCACCTCTATGGAAACGGCGCAAACCATGGGTAGACGTGAAGAGAACTAAAGTCTTCTGTGCAGAATGACAGCGTTAATTTCTTTGATTGTTTGAACTTTACGTACATTTTTAAATTTGTGTTCATACCCCTCTTCTTTCTGCTCTTCAAACACAGCCTGCAGTTCAGCCAAAAGCTTAGATTTGTTAATTTTCCAAACGAAACTGAAGCCAAAGTTGAGTAGTGTGAGGACTGTTGGAGATTAAAATCTGACAATTCTTTAGTTTCTTTGGCCATTTTATCATGTTTATTTTTTTAAGATGGCGTGCTATTGAAGTACGCTGACATTTAAAGGGGTTCAGAGGGTCAGAAGAAAGCAAGAAGTAAATATAATTTACCTGAACTATTTCTGTTTCTCCTCAGGTTGTGTCCACAGACTTCAACAGCGACCCTCACTCCTCCATCTTTGATGCCGGCGCTGGCATCGCACTGAACGACCACTTTGTCAAGCTGGTTTCATGGTGAGTTTGTGACGTACTAAGCTGCAGGTTCCTTCTCATGTCAGAACCTGTTTGACTTCAGTGTTAAAATGAATCCATATTCAACAAACGTCAGCTGGCCAAAGTTTATATATCTTCAAAGAGGAGGAATTCCCAGCATTGTTCTGATCTTCTGCTGGGTTAAGTATCATTTGGTGGCTTTGCTTCTTTAAAGCAACAAAAAATTCCCAAGACACTTAATTTATTCTAAAATTTAAGTCTTTATCAAATCCAAAAACCACGATTCCTTGTAATGAGATGCTTTTCCATTACTAAATATCTCTTTAACCTCCCTTGATCTCTTGTCTGCAGGTACGACAACGAGTTCGGCTACAGCAACCGCGTCTGCGATCTGGTCCAGCACATGTTCACCAAGGAGTAAAGTCCTGTCTAGTGGAGACTTATCGTTCCTTCCCATGATTCCCTGTTCCCTCACCTGTAACTGGATGCCTCGTCGTCCGTCCCGGGAGCAAATCTTCTGACCTTTTTATATGATGCAGTCGCCTCTGTTCTGCTCAGCAGTGAGGATCGTTCAGACGATTTTCCATCACTGAGCTGTGATCTACTGAATGGTCGCCTTGCACCAAACATGCACAGTGGCTCCTTTGCATTTAACATGATAATAAAGTCCTTGGTTTGTGGAAAGACATGCGATTCTTGTGATTTTTATTTTGTGCTTGCTGTACAAAACTGGTGTGCTTTTCTAGACTGTCGGTGAGCACTTGTCTGTCCTTGCTCCAGCTTCCAGTGTCCACCCTTATAAATAACCGAGTGGAGAATATCTTTTTATTTACATAAACTTGTAAATTAATCGGGGAGAAAATCTATCTAGAGAATCGATGATATCTAGCAAATGTTTTCAATATGTATAAATGTGACGGCTGAGCTTAATCTGCCGACAATAAATTCCTGGGTTCAAAATCAAACTTTAACTGACAACTGAGTAACTTGCATGTTGGAACATCAAACATTTCACTAAAGCTGTTCTCCACAGCAGACAATGGCTGCATTTGATTTGGTAGTCAGTTTATTTAACATTATAACCTGTCTGAGCCCAAATACTGTTTAATCAGTGGGCTGTTGAACAATTTTCAGAGACACTGAATTAGGTGCAGAAATAAGTTTCTAGGAAAAGTCTTTATCAGGCATTTGAAAAGTTAGTCTCGGACCTGGAGAAGCAGGAAAGAAGTTGGAGTTAAGTGGAGTATTTTCTGGGGAAATAGGGAAACATTAACCCCCATATAAAATTGAACAGTCATGGAATAGTTCTCTGTGAAAACTTTGACAGCTTTGGCAAGCAGCACGACTTTAAATCCATCACAGAAAACATTTTACTGGATCATTCTTTCTGACTTGTCCAAACAGTCGGTCAATGGTAGCTGATACCAAATAGCATGGTTAATTGGTTCATTCATTTAGCTAAAAAGTCAGAGTTTAGATTACAGCTGCAACTACTGACGGTGAAAAAAATAGTTGCTATTGATTTTAATCATTTTCTTAGCAAAATGTTTTAGATTTGAGGATTTTTTTCCCCCCTTAAAAATTACTCAAACAGATTAATCAATGATCAAAATAGCTGCGGATTAATTTATCAGTGGACAACTAATTGGTTATTTAATTAATAATGGCAGCTTAGACCCTTTCTGCATCTGTATGTTGAAGTATCCTCATTTGTATGGTATTTGTTTCCATAGATTATCCCCAAGCAGACATTCCCATCGTCTGAAAACAGTTTCTCAATTTAATTTTGAGAAAATATAGACTATGTTCACTGCACATATTGACATAGTGATCTTATACAATATTATTTTTTTTCACATATTAGGTCATTACAGTGTTTTCTAAATGTAAATTTGTACATTCCTGCACATCTTAGATATTTTTTTATCACTTTTTCATCAGTTTTTGCTGCACTTGTTTCTTATTTTTCAATTGACTTGCAACACTTGCTTTCTCTTTAAATCTTTTTATCCTTCTTTAAAAATTCTAAACTTGTCAGTATTTACTGTGATGCACAAAATGACAACGTCAAACTCCACATTTTTGAAAATCTAATTGGCAATTAAACTGATTCTGATTCTTTAATACAGCAACACGTGTCTTTATTTATTTATTTGTTGTGCGCATCTACTGTGGTTATTACGGTATCTAAACCAGCTTGATGCCCCTCTTTCAGCGTCAGTACGGTAACCTACAGCCGCAGTCAGTCGCTTGTGTTTGTCTCAGCCTCATCGCAGCACTACACTGATTTCACCTCCTTACCTGAAAATCAAAGTTATTCTCCTCGAACTGAAGGTAGGTGTCTTAAATATTCATGAAAGCAACATTATATTTATGTTCAGGTTTATTCTAAGGCTTAGAATAAACCGGTTTCTGCTGGTGCGCGTCGCCACCGTGGCGTCTCTCCTCTAGAAACCAGTCCTGCGTAAAAGTAAACTCGGTAATCTCATTTTGCTGCAGGGTCCAGCGGTGTGTCTGCAGGCTTAGATGCATCTTATTTTTTATTTCTGTCGGACGTCATTGCAGGTTTACTGCAGCGCTGTGTTTGGATTCTGTCATTTTGGTGCCATTTTAGGCCCTTAAAGCCTCCTTCTAAAACGCATCATCTGCCTTTTTGCCCACAGCTGCTCTCTCTAAAGGGGATCATCTGGTGAAATCAGGGGAAAAAACACTCAGACACAGGCTGCTGAGCCTCGGGATAATTACCAGAATTTACACGGAATTATCTGACGAGCTGAATCTACAGAAGTCTGGGTTCATGCCGGATTTCGAGCACTTCAGATTTTCCTACTCGAGCATGAATCCGGTCCTGGGGGAGAGCGGCCTCCTGGCTCCGCAGCATCATCACCACCAGATGACGGGCCAAGCCGACTCCGCCATCCCAGAGCCAGGTTACTTCCTGGGGGATCACGGCGGG
>OMNN01058931.1:3593-20062 GCA_900302755.1 Chromis chromis
AAAACAAATTCAACAAATAGATGACATACAACAAAAACAAGATAAATTGTTAAGGCAAGTCAAGACAATAGTAAATCTAAGACAACAGCTTCCATGCCTTCCAGTATAAAGGATTATGAGTGGCAGTGGTTTAAGATTTTTCATTTTCAGTTTTTGATGTTTTATACCAGTGAAAACAATAAGATATTGTCAAAAGAGATGAATTTTTAAAATGTTTTTCCAGGATTTGTATCAACAAACTTGTTTGTTAGAACAGTGTTCATTGTAAGTTACAAAATATGGTGTCATATCAGAGATAAGGATGTCAGATATGATGAAATAGCCATCAAGTTGCGAAGTGTACATCAGAATCACTGAAAGTAATGAAAATATGTTAAAACCCTTTATTTTTCTCTTAGTGCAGCAGATCAGTGAAACTATCTTTCAAAATGTGATACAAGCATCAAACTTGGCACAAATACTCCTTAGGGGGTTAGGTTTTTGAAAAAATACGCTGGCTACCTGAAATTCCAGATTTCATTTTTTGCCTATAAATTGCCTATTTTACCTCAGATTCTCACTACAGTAACCGATTTAGTTGATCTTGGTGTTATTAAGTAGGTTCTCAAGTATGAGGAATCCAAAAATACAACTCTAAGATCTCTTTGGAGCTTCTTTCTACCATTTCTATCCCAAAACAGTGAAAAATTAACAGGGAATACGGCATCTGCAATGATATGAAACAACATTTTATTAAGAGTGATACATGTACATCTACAACACATATTTATATTTAACCCTAAGCCTAAGACCTACTGCACTACTATAGCATTATGGAGGTTAACCACAGTTCTGTCATTTTGATCCGAAGTCCCAAATAAGGTAAAAAAAAATAAGCTTCTTAGTGATTCAGAAGTCCAAAAAACAGATTCTGCATGGTCTAATGTATGATTCGGTACCAGAATCATCCATATTGGGCAAGTCTGTGTATGTTTATTGCGAAAAGTAATATTTCGGTATTGATTATGGCAACCATCTTGAAAAAATGGCAGCCATCTTGAATTTCAAGTGACCAGCGTATTTTTTCAAAAAGATAAACCCCAAGGAGTATTTGTGCCAAGTTTGATGCTTGTAACACATTTTGAACGATTCACCTGAAAAAAATCACTTATCTGCTGCACTATCTGTAGAATTAGTTTTTTAAGAGGAGAATTTTCAGATGATAACAGCACCTGACAAGACTGAAAAAAATGAGACATTCCCAGTGAAAGAATGGTGCAATCATCTTTCTTGTAGGCGATCCATCTTTGTCAGTTTTATAGCCTCCTTCATGACCTTCATCTTGACATGAAAGGGAGTCGGTCAGTCGGTCGCCGCCCGGCTGTAATGACCAGACATTTCTGTTTCATGTGACAGCGGACACACTGGAAATACTTTTATCCCTACACCAAAGCGGCCTTCAGAAAACGGAAATATTACTGTGTTACTCGCAACTAAATTGATTTCAAGTCCAGTAGTTTAAAAATAAGAAAATATTGGTTGTTTTCTTGGGTGGAAGCATATCCTGCACACTCATCGCTGTGATGTCTGCAGGTAAACAATGTCATACTGGTTTGGAAAGTGTGGCTAATTTTAGCAGTGCTAGCGTCAGCATCCTTCTTTCCTTGCAGGTTAATGTCCACATACCTGTGCTGAATGTGATTCCACATTGCTCGGGTCTAGTGGTTGTTAGCCAGTTTATTCTAACAAAGCCTACATTTAACCTCCTATGTTCAGTTATCTAGATTAAAATGTTGTCTCATCTGTCCAACTATCACCCTGTTGATTTGCAACATCTGCAGGAATAGAGGGACTGCATAACAATTAGACACAACAGTTAGCCAGTGTTGTACACCAATAAAATATCAATCATTTATTTAACCAACTAGTATTTTTGGTGGGGATGAGCGAGGGTAGCAAAGCTTAAACTAAACTAACACATCCCTAGTGCAAATTGTACATAAAGTAGCTTTGAAATAATATTAAATACATTCATAGATTTAAAAAAACAAACATGCAATAATGATTCCTGATTCTGTTGACAAGACAAACTATGTATAAGTGACATCTGGAATTATGGAGCAGGACTGAGTGCCTGAACGACATTTTAAAAAACATTACCGCATTCTGAACATAACCAACAACAATGAAAAGCAATGAAATGTTAAGTTGTAAACAAAATTGTCATTCCAAGAAGACTGACAGCATTTCACACATATTTACTTACAAAGGACAAATTCCTCTGCTGAAATAAACAGTATTTATAATGAAGGCAAGGAGAAGAAGTCAGGTAGTGTTGTTATACGCATCTGTTAAGCCTTGACTCTGCAAAAAAAGAACATTCCTATACAACTTAACTGCATTCTCAGTTATGTTTTGAAAGAAAAGTATCACAAATATGTTTCAAATGAACATATTTGTCATTTATTTTATTTCTTTCCAACTGTTGTTCCTTTTAAGCCAACCAAGCGTATTTAATCGTAGACGAGAAGAGAACTTCCAACATGCTGTGAAAATGTCACTTCACCTGAGACGTGTACATGTTTTGACACAAACACTCCCAGATACTAATTAGATTAATTCATTCTGTTTAAATTTGTGTGTTGATCTGCTAAAGATCAACACACTATCAAGATCAACATGGATCCTGTTTAGTTAATTGACACATCAGTTGAATATATTTTCATTAGTTGTTTTGTTGGCCATGTTTTCTTGTTTCTCTGAGGTTATTTCAATGTCATTTTTTAATTTATTAACAAAAGTACAGACCACAATCAGCACAAATATACATACAGACAAAACAAGCCCCCAAAGGAAAAACAAACACACAAACAAAAAAGAGGAAATACAAAAAAACAAACAAACAAGAAAACAGTGAATAAAAGTGAATAAAGACAACATCAATACATGAACATAATATTACAGCCATTATTGCCAGGGTTTACCAGTGAGGGTGAAGGTTACACAAACTAAATGATTTCAGTGTCATGGAGGTGTCTGGTGATGTCACTCAGCCTCATTGGAGCAAACCAAGTGGAATGACAAAAGAGGGGAGATTGGAAATGAGTTGAGTTGTTCGGTTTGGTTTCTTGTTTGTTTAATTTAAATGGGAGGAATTAGTTTCAGTGGGGAGTGAGTGTCCATATGCTCTATGGGAGAACTGTGTGAATCATTCTACGTAATGTATAAATATAATTGTAGCCCTTTGAGTAAACACCACCCCTTCTTGGGCGGTAATAGTAGAGACTGGTGCCTTTAAAACTGGGTGGATTTCTGTATGTTTTCTTATGCTATTTGTTAGTCAGGGGGATCCTGTATCACCAAGTGCTATGTCAGTATATCTGTTTTAGGAGTGACAATCCAGTAAAAGACAGAGCTTTGCTGAAATTTAGAGGCTGTTTTGTTTGCTGCTGCCATCCTCACTTAAGTAAGGGGCAAACCATTGTTAAAATGTAGTTTTGTTCCCTAAACTTAACCAAACAGCAAATGAAAATTAAAGTAAACGGCAAGTGACAATGAAAATTGAAAGTGTACAAATAATAGTCCCTGGATGAAATTCCAGTCTCAGAAATATGCCTCCACCACAGTTTTGTCCTTGTAATGTGGAATGGAAAATGTTGGAAAAGAGTTTTTTTTTAAAAGTTGGATGTCAACACAGGAGTCAACAATTTATTTGTTTCCAGTTTCAAACTGACAGACAGTTTTTTAAAAGTAATAGTTATGACAACCCAAACCTATCTAAGTTGGAGTTTTGACCCTGAACCTAACTAAACCTGAACCACAACACTGTCAAATCGTAAAATGGATTTATTTCTCCAGTGTAAATTGTAAAGATTTTGGAAGACACAGACGAATGATGCAGGCTTTTAAAATTTTTGTGGCATTTGACAGTAAAGGAGAAAGACAGGCAATGAAAAACGTCCAACCAACCTGAAATCAAGCTGCTGATTCACTGCAGAGAGTATTTTTATTTAAACCTGTATTTAAACTCAGAATACAGCGACGTCTCATTTACAATATAGCCAAGTTAAAAACAAAAGATTGAGACAGATGAATAAGAAACTTGGATAAGAATGTCAATTAAATATTAAAAGGCAAAATTAATCAGTAAAATAATAAAAACTTTAAGACTAATTAGCGCCTGAGCTGAGAGCAGCGCTTTATTTGGAGTATTTGTTGGATAAAATGTATATCATCTAAATCTGGTCCCTGATTATTTATTCTAAATCTCATCTCATTTGACACTTTGCGGTGCAGGACTATATTGCTCACAGTATATTTTACTCTTTATTGTGCATTTAGTACTTTTACTTTTACCTTACTTGCAGGATGCTTCTGCTTATTTATTTGTATTTGCGGTGGTGGTCAGTTTCTGCCTGGTACTGTAAGAACAGAATTTCCCCTTGGGGATCAATAAAGTATTGATTTTCTATTCTAAAGATGTAAAAGGTACAAATGTAGGTACATTTTGGCAAATGGTTACCAGTAATATAAGCTAAACATGTGCATATTCACTGCTGTACTTGTGATTCCTGCCTTTTGCTTTGAGCATTAAGTAATCTTCTAGTTCGATACTTCATACAGCAGCATAATGGATCACCGGTGTAGTGTGTCTTGTTCTGTGGTTTCATGCGATGCCGAGTGTGTTGCAGCTGTGGTCAGTATCTCTCACTTAACCTCCCCTCGAGTGAGAGCGCAGACCCCCGTTACTGAGGGTGACAGACAGATCGACTATCTGAGTAAAAGGGTCCTCGAGGTGTGAGGGAGACGTCCTCTTTCCTCTCTCTCTCTCTCTCTCTCCTTTCCCCTCTGCCGACTTGAAACATGCAACTGTGCCGAGGAGATGACCACTCATCGTCCATCCGCCGGCCCACTATCTGGCATGTTAACATTCATTTCCTCCACCCGGCTGCAGCTCCAGCGTGAATCAGCCAATGTTCACAGAGACGGTGAGGGCAGCCAAGAAGCCCTGCAGCTCCAATCTATTCCCCTGTCAACTTCCCAACCCTCTCCTGGAGTTTGATGTCATCCACCTCCGTCTCTACATCTCATCCTCAACATCCCTCTCTTGCTCTCTTTCATCCCCCCTCTACATTTATTTCTTCCCCTCTTGTTCTTACGCGCTGCTGTGAGAGAAGATGCATGATTTATGAAGCTCTATTTTTACCGAGGAGAAGGAGAGAGCGACAAAAAAAAAGAAAAAAAGAAAAAGAAAACGAGGGGGAAGAATAGATGTGTGAAGAGCGAGCCCAAGGGGAAGGAGGACAGGAGAGTGTGGAGGAGACATCCATCACCTCGCGACCCCTTGGCTGAAAATGAAGACGAGAAGTAGGTTGAGACAGAAATATGATGGATCTGACCAAGATTAGAGGAGATATACTGCCGAGTACACGAGCTGTGTGTTGTTACACTCTCGACACAGTTGGGTGCACAGTTAGAAGTGTAAAAATCAAATACCTCTAGTCAATAACACACTTTTTTTTATCATTGTTGTTGTCTTCTTTGTGCACGAAAATATCTCAGGCAGATCAAATCTCATCCAAACTGTTGCTTCAGCGAAGGAAACCGGAGCACTAATTAAATCTCTGCTGCATTTTTATTACTTATTAATCCATTCAAACATGTGAGCAACTACAGACACAGGAACCAGACTGTAAAAACCATTCTATAACATATCAGCCAATGTATTATTTATCAAGTCAAGCTTATTTATTATCATTGATATTTAATTAATATAAGTCTTGTCTTGCTTGAATTATAGAAGACACTCTGTGGTATTTTGAAAGTCCCTAAAGGCTCAATTTGTTGTTTGTTTGACAATGTAAATTAAGACACATTTGCAAGTATAATTGAAAGCCGAGAATTTGACTTAATATCTCAAAAAATATGCATTTTGTTTGTTTAGTTGATCGTAATTGAATAAAAGACCAAACAAAAATGAAAGACAAATCAAAAACCAATTTGTTTCATGGATCTTGCTTTCAAAAAAACGACAACCCTCTGGACTCGAAGCGGTTACTTGCTATTTATACTCACTCTGGGTTCAGTTTTCACTGCAATATAAAGTCCTGCACCTCTATGGAAACAGCACAATAAGAAGCAGAGAGAACTCAAAATGTCACTTGTGCAGCTTGACACAGTTAGAATGCCATAAATCATTAAACAGACAAAAACAAAAGTTGAATTTCTTTCATTATTTATTTGACAAAATTTGAAAAAAAAAACAAAACCTGATGTCAATGTGTGCAATATTTTTCCAGGTTTCCACAGATGGTGCCAAGACAGGAAAAAGAAAAAGGGAGATCCACATGCAATAGATATTTTACTATTTACATTTACAACCTCTACAAACTAGATTTTTTCCACATTGAACAGATGTTTCACCATGCTGAATGTATCTTCCACCTATTTCATGACAGCATCTCTGTTCACCATCTTTGAACCGTGCTGCATTTATTTTATCAGTCAGATATGTAGGAATTTTTGTCACGTGACTGTCGCAGCTGAGTTACTCATGACTTCTTACTTGCGATGAGAATTTTTTTTGTGTAAATTTTCAAAGTAGATGTGTAGGATAAAGTGGTTTTGATGAAATAGCACAAATTTAGGCTAATTCTTTTGCTTTTTTTCCTGACAGAGCTATACGTCATGCATGACGTCTTCATTAACCACCAAAAAGCTCTTTCTGATCAGATTTTTCTTGTTTTGCTGTTCTAAGCAGTTACTGGCTATTTATTTGTTCCTGTTCCATTTCTCCTCACTGTGGGCTCCTGTTTCACTGCAACATAAAGTCCTGCACCTGTATGGAAACAGCACCACCATGACTAGAAGCAGAGGGAACTTGTGCAGTATGACACAGTTAGAATTTGTAATCCATAAAAGATGACAAAAGTTGCATTTGTTTGATTATTTACTTAACAAAAACTGAAAAACTCCATTATATTTTATATACTGTGTACAATCATTGTATACAATATTTTTCCATGTGCACACAGATTTTGCCAACACTGGAAAAAATGGCAGATATTTTACTATTTACATTTACAACCTCTACAAACTATGCTGAATGTATCTTCCAACTATTTCATGACAGCTTGCTCCTCTGTAGACCATTTTTGAACCAAGCTGCATTTATTTTATCAATCAGGTAATGTATGAATTTTGGTCACACCTGAGTCAGTCATGACTTGTCACTTGCGATGAGAAGTGCAGAATTTTTTTGTTTTTACAGGACCTGACGGGAACAGTTTATTTTGGCTGATTTTTCGAATGAGACATAGAATAAGGTGCTCATTACCTAAGCCAAGGAGGTTATGTTTTTGCCAGCGTTTATCTGCCTGTTTGTCTGTCTGTTAGCAAGATAACTTGAAAAGTTATGAACGGATTTTAATGAAATTTTCAGGGAATGTTGATAATGGGACAAGGAACAGGTGATTAAATTTTAGTGATGTTCTGGATTAGCATCTGGATCCAGGAATTAGTGTATATAAAATGAATGTAGGACATAATAAGGTGGAAATCACAGTATGGGTGGAAATGAGCTGCTTGGCGGAGGTCTGCGCTCTCCGAGTGCTTTTCTAGTTTTGGGCTTCTTTCCTCTGAGGGATCCAGACGTCATGCATGACACCTTCATGGACCACCGGGAAGTTCTCTTTGATCAGACTCTTTTCTGCTTTTTACAGTCTCTTCATCAGATAAATAATGCAATTTTAAGGATTTCTTTAATAAAACAAACAAAAAAGAAAACACGATTCTAGCAGTTATTGGCAGTTTTTTTCGTCCTGTCCACTCCAATATAAAGTCCTGCACCTCTATCGATACAACCATGGCTAGAAGTAGAGAGAACTTAGAAATGTCTTTTGTGCAGAATGACACATAGTAGTAATCCATAAATCATAAAAACACAAAAAAGTTTAATTTATTTTATTATTTGTTTGACAAAAGCTTTAAAAAAAAAACTTGAATCAATATGTAAAACATTTTCTGATTAGGTTCTTTCTGTTGGTAGAAAGCTCGCTCTGATGAATTGTTTAATTTTGTTGATTTAAAATAAATAAATAAATCAAACTTTCAACCCTCACGATTGATGTTGTTGTTCAGAGAGTTTTTAAAGTTAAACCAGCTTCTAAGCCAAATTTACTTACTAATCATTGCTTCTAATTATTTATAATTTAGTTACATATTTCCCTTTACACAATATTCTTTGCTCTAAAGAGCCATTTATCAAATGTTACTGTTCTCCTGAAGGCAAGAAATGAACTCCTCAGTGCACCTTCTCAGGACATCTGTCTCATTCCTTGGACCTGATTTCCATGTTTGAGGATAACATCATGTCTCTGCTTCAGACGTCTGTTTCAGCTACATTAGAACACTGATGATAAAATCAAAACACGTCACGCGTTAATGACTTTTCACAGCTCGGAATGCTTCAGGATTCGCAGAACTACGTGTGAGAAGTGTGAAATCAATTTGTCTCACAAGTGGCTTCTTAGCGTCGATGCGCAAACAACTAATGTTTCATTTTAAATTAGACTCTCATCTGCACATCGTCTATTTCAGTGAGATTAACATCCTCAATTCAGTTTAGTATTTAGTCGTCTATGTTTAGCACTGACAATTTTATCACGGGGGATAAGTTCTGTAATCCATCTGTGTTCTAAAATATTAGCTGAACCTGCAGACGTGTCATGTTTTAACCATCTTTGATCAGTGTTTGGTTCACATACACAACTGCTCATATCCTTACATTAAGGCCTGACTCGAATTTTACCTCCAACTCAGCAAGTCCCAGCCAGCAGCTACACCTGCCCGAAGGGGTACTTCTGGAGTTGCCAGAGGGTAAGATTGTGGAAAAGCTCAGCTAATTTGAAATACATCTTTAAAACATGCGCTATATTTAGTGTCCTGTAGATGGGCATTTTCACTAATAAAGCAGCTTGCTGGAAAACCTGTAAAATTATGGTTTACCTGTGACAGACATCTGTCAGCTCTGTCTGGCTAATATGACACATTATGGTGTGAACGGCAGCTGGTGGCGATGATGGTGATTATATTTGTAATATTAGCATTTATGGAAATTCTGCTCGGTCTTAAAAATACACCAGACAGTGGATGGATGTAATTTAACAGCTCATAATGCAACACGTTCTCAACCTAAAGCCATCAGCCTGCTTCTCTCACAGTCTCCTAAGATGAACCTCTAAAAGCATTTCAAACAAAGAGCCTGCTAATCAGCAGACTTCAAGCATTTACTCCTGCTGTTTCAATGCCAGACCATCCACAGACTTCATTAAACTCTGACCAGACATGTGAAGCTAACAGCCAGTTAGTGTCTGCACTCTGAGGCAACAGGCAGGTATCCACACCTGCCTGGGATCTTGAGATAATGAATGAATGATTTTCTACTTATTATTTTTGTGATTCCTGCAGTTTTAGGCACAAAAACAACTTTTCATGTTGGTCTCTGAACAAGTCATTTTGGCTGGTGTGCTGCCACCTGACTGCTTGCACATTTTGCTGATGATATGATTTGGAAACAGGTTTCACTAAGCTGAAAAGACATTTTTCCCTCCAACCAAGTCAGTTGGAACCACAGATGCATTAAAAGAGCCAGATATGGCACCGCCACTCAGCTTTGCTGCCAATTTTTGCAACAAAAAATTCCCCGGTGGCCCAAAAAACATTTCCCCATAGATTGTGTCTGTAAAATTGATGACAGGTTGCCTCCAACTGTACCCAAGCTGGATTTTACCCTTTCGTTTATGAATTTTTAATCCATGAAGGTTTCATATTTGTCAAATCTTTCCAGCACCTAGAAAAGTGAGTTTTATTTTTGCAAGGTCATCACAGTGTAAAGTCTATGGACTGAGCACTGACTGCATATATGAAACAAACATGGCCACTGTGACTGTGTTTGTTTTTAAGCCTCTAGTTTGGAATTTGGCCATCTTAGTATTTTAAAACAGGATGTGATCAAAACTAGTGATTGAGACCATGAACTCATTAGGAAACGTTTTTGAGGTAACAAATCAATTGAGAAGTTGGGTCATTTTCTCATAGACGTCTATATAATCAGACTTCTTATTGCAACCAAGGTTTAAAAAAGGTTTAATACCTTGTAGGCTTCACTGTTCAGACTCAGAGGCTACATCCATCTTTTATATACAGTCTATGGACTGAGCAGGAACAAACTGTAATGCACATGTGCAGTGGGCCACACAACACAGAGGCAAAAAAGTCTTTGAGTCCAGTATCTAGTGCTCCTTAATGTGTCTATGGTTGTAGCACCTAAACACCACAAGTTAATATGGATAATGTTGACTAAAAGTGTGTCAATAACAGCTGAATATACAGTAGTTACCAAAAACACTTACATAGCTCTTTTTTTTGTTCCAAAGCACTTTACTTTGTGTTTCTTATCATTAATTCACTCCCACACTAACGGTGAAAGAGCTGCTATGTAAGATGCTTCCCTTCCATCGAGAGCAATGTGGGGTTTAGCTTCTTGCCCAAGGACGCTTTGGCACATGGAGGAGCTGGAGATTTAACTTCCAACCTTGCAATTAGTGGATCCACTCTACCACCTGAGCCCCGGCTGCCAATTTAATATCACAATAATACAAACAGTTCAACCATAAGGTCACAAATACAAAGTATTGTAACAATAACCATGGAGTTAATGAAAAATCTGAGGCACTTGGGCTCAGCTGTGTCACAAAGGCTGAAATCAACTGCTTCACCTGACCAGAGTGAAGGTCTGTAATTTGGATTCAGCAAAAATATGTTTCACTCTGACAATTCTTCATTTTCAACCCAGACGTCTGAATTTATAACCACTGATAGTTTGGTATTAGTTTGTGTTTTCCCACCATTTTCACTTTACTGGCTGGATTTCAGCTGAAGTAGGACATACTGTATATAAGGTGCACATTTCAGCAGAAGTCAGTTCCTCTGCTTGTGACAACTGTCCAAAGAGGAGGAGGATGAGGAAGGAGCGTTGAATGCTGACTCAGTCGGTCCCCTGAGCTTTGACTACGCTGGAACACAAACATTACTCACCAAATATTCTCCAATATGTTGTTACAGCTGTGCATGGCACCGTGCCACCTCATAACACAGATACTATCATCTGTCCTCCAGAAACTGCTTATTAAAAACTCCTCGAGATTAATGTAAAGCCGTGATTATACATTTGTGCCGCCATTGATTTGTTTGGAGTTTATCTTTACACCATGTTTGCACAAGCAGAGAACCACATGGAATCTGAGACGCAGGTGTGTGGAGGTGTGGACTGTGGGGTTTATATATATGTGTGTGTGTGTGTGTGTGTGTTGTATTACTGGCCGTCAGCACCTCTCTCCCCCAGTGAAGCAGGCTGCTCAGTGCAGATAAAAGTGTGCAGATATTTCCAAGCTCTCACGCTGAGACAGGCTTTATCTGCAAGACTCTCCTGTTGGTTGTGTTAGTCCAGCCCTGGGTGATATTAATACCCCACTAATGAGCCCCTTCCTTGAAGAATCCGGAAACAATCGGCGGGGTGTGGTGTGCGTGCTGAATCAGTCTCTCTCCCTTGTGCCACAACTCCCCCTACGGCTTCCCGGGAATGCACAAACAAAACCAAAAAAAAAAAAAGAAAAAGAGAGGAACGCAGCTCCGATCACATTAATCATGGCCTGTGGGAGCGCCGGCACTCGCTCCAGGCGCGCGCGAACGAAAGCATCACACGAGAGGAAGACGTGGAGGGGAGAGGATGGGGTGGCTGAGACAATGGGCTGACGTGTGTGTGTGTGATTTTCCCTCCAAGTACACAGTTATTAGTGGGGTGTTGAAGGCCTGGTGCCGGAGAACTCAACCATCTGTGACTGTGTGTGTCGAGGTGTCTGTCCTGTCCTCGGATGACAAGCTGTATTGATTAACCCTGATGATGCTGTGTGTTACGGCTGATCAGCATTTCTGTGTGTCAGCAGGGCTTATGCAACACCAATGTGCAATGAGTATATTATGTAGGAGTGCGTGTTTATCATAATAACAGGCTTAGGTGCATTATGTACAAATGAGTAATTGCCCAAAATGATTTAGTTTTTGTTTGTGCTGGAGAGCCCGCGCCTGTTACGCAGCCTCGGTTAGCACCAGATGAAGATGTCCAGTGCAGCTCTATCAGCTCCCATCAGTATTCAGCAGCAGTGGTGCCAGCCTATTCACTTAAAGGGGAGCTGGGCACAATTAGCTGTTAACATTACATGGCAGAATTCAGCCTCAGCCAGCATCCCCAAGGGAAATTAAACCACCGGCAGATCATTAAACCACAAGCTAAACATTAACAGCCATTTGCATTTTTATTGCACCTGAAGAGAATGTGCCAGGTCCATTATCTCTGAGAGACAGAGAGGGACTCCTTATTTATTATTGTTATGTCGTCCCGCGTGGAAACACAATGGCGTTTATATGGGGAAGGAAGCGGCAAATGCGAGGCCTTATTTTCACGCTCGCGTTTTTTGGAGTGTTATGATTACAAATTCGAACACGGCTGGCAGAGGATACAATGACTTGTTTGTTATGCAAATCCCCCCTGCTTTCATCCCTCCCAAAAATAAACAAATCCAAACAGATGACAATTTGCAGAGGGGCTCAGCTGAGTAAGGCCGGTAGCTCGGCTGTTGACTGTACTGTCTGCAGTGTCATTGCTATTAAGAGTTTGAATAAACAGACTCAGGACCCGGAAACTGGGTGCAGTGGGACATAAGTGGGGTGAAGTAGGGGTTTTGGAGGGAAGTCAGTTCACTCGCTCAATGCCGGTTTCTCATTTTCTCCTCTGCAGGTGAGCGGGATGTGTGGACAGTCTCCTCAGCGGGCCTCTCGCTCCGTCGGGTCGCCTCCTCAGCCTCCAGCCGCCTCTGCAGCCCGCGGAGCTCAGCCCTCATCCTCGGACTCTGATGAGACTCTGGCCGGCCTCCGCAGGTGAGCCAATCAGAGGCTGTAATCTAGACGCCTTCAGATGATGGAGCTGCACTCCGTCTCCAGAGCGCTACAGGGGAAATATATGTCTGACAGACCAATATTGCCCCTGACAGTGTGGACAGGTTCCCTCCTGCTTCCCTGTGACACTCAGTCTTTCTCCACTTGAGTGTTTTTAGCACCTCTGATGCAGTAACAGGCTTAAATGAACAGTGTAATAATGCCCAGCGGGGCTGCTGGCCTCAGCAGCACAATGGCCAGATTAATGTCAATTAGGAACAGAGACACTGCTTATTCTGGCCTCTTTACTCTCGGCTTCTCGTGGGGGATATAATCGACTTACTTTCACCGCTATCAAGCTGAATTCCCTCCTTTATGCTATTTCTGCCTTTTGTCTCCTCTTTCTGCAGGACAGTCTCTGCCCTTCTCACTGCAGTTCATCCTAACTAAAACTTTTCTACTCTTTACCCTTTCCAGGGAGTTCATAACCAACCTGAGAGGCTTCAGCTCCTTCTACAGTGGTCTTGGGGAGGCGTTGTGCAGTCGAGAGCCCACTCCAGCAAACCACTCCCTCTGCTGGAACGGGCAGGAGATGACAGACAGGTAAACCAGGCCTTCATTTGTTTGGATTTACAGCCAACACCTCTAAACGCAACCACAGACGAATCTCTGCTCTGGTTTATTGGCATTCTGCATGATCTTTTATACAAACAGTCGGCACAGATTCTCGGATTCCCAACACTCCGGCATCACATCTAGGTGTGTAGGTGATTTGAAGGGTAAGTAAGTTTGCCCAGAGCTGATGAGCTTCGCACACGAGGCCCCACTCTCCCACTGAGTGTGAGTGTAAATCTTGACTTTGGCTCTATGGGATGTTATTAATGTCAGGCATGCTGTCACCTTCTTCTCGCTTAGTTAATTGCCGTTTCGATCGTTCTCTCCTCCTTCATCCAGCATCTCCGGTGCACCCTGCAGAACCGCATTTGGTTTCCACAATATTTCACTTCACCTCTGTCCTCTGGCTCTGCACATCATAACTTCTCTCTTTCGCGCTGTCAGCCAGCCCCAATTTCAATTTGGCGTAGATAGGTACAGATATCATCGTATTTTTTTCTTCTTTTTTTTTTGTCTTGTAAATTATATGTGGAATTTAATCAATGCAGAGGCACAAATTTCAGATGAGAAGCACTGTAGGTTAATGTTTTACCTCTTGTTCCCAGAGGAGGACGGAGAATAAATTCAGTGCTTTTTCCTCAAACTGCTGAAAATGAATTTGTCACAAAGATTTTTTTAAAAAAAAGCTTCAATCTGAGGAGGAGACATCAGGTTGGCAAAGGGGGCAGAGCTGTCCCGAGGGGATGATTACAAGCTGGACCAAACAGTGCGATAAGAGGGTGCAGGGAGGCAGGAAAGGAGACAAAATGATGGAGAGATTACAATGTCTTGCGGCAAGCAATTCTCCATGTCATCTACGAGGGCATATGCCTGCAAAATTCACTCAGGGTGCATTTGCACTCGGAGATTTGTTCTGGATCATCTTCCATTATCTTCCCAGATAGGACCTTCTCCAGAGCCAAACGTGGCATTCAGTCAGCGCATTGTCTCATGCAGATAAATTTAGCCCGGGCGGGTGTGGAGGATAAGCACCGGAGGGGTCGGGTGCTGGATGTCTCCGATATTTGAGGAGTGATATTTGGAGCTAAATGAGGCTTGTTTACCATCCCACCTGGAGCCAAGATCAGAGGAGCAACACTTCTCACCACATCAAAGAGCGTTAACACTGATAACTGTGGTAAAGATGCCGTATCAACTGCAAAAATAATTCCATTCCTCTTTTGGATCTAATGACAGTGTAAACTAGTGTGTGTGATAAGAGATAAAAGATAAGATCCAGAGTCGACTGAGAACATTTATTTCAGGACTTTGAAAATGAAGATGGGGGGAGAAGGTCAGGAAACAAGGGGAGGACTGCAATTTGTCTTCTGCGTGAAGGTCGGTTACTCTGACTTTATAAGGGAGAAATGAACTGTCTGTTATTTCTTTATCCTAATTTGATCATTTATTTCAGCCTTCCTTTGCAAAGTAGTTCAGAGTTAAGATAAGATAAGATAAGCCTTTATTAATCCCACAGTGGGGACATTTGCAGTGTCACAGCAGCAAAGGGGACACTATTAACATGTAGGAACATCAGTGGAAGATAAAAATAAAGACAAAATATACATGAGTAGTGATTCTTCCATGGGTGGATTTTCAGATATTTACATAAAATGTGTCACTTGTGTTATGGTTCATGAAACTGCATCTTTTGGTTCTGTGGGTTTTACTGTGTACGTTTAGTTCTTTATTTGAACACAGATTATGTAAAATGGTCAACATGTGTGTAAATGTGCCAGAACCAGCTGTAGTCCTGAACACTAAACATGATCCAAACAAGTAGCGAATGTTTCCACAATGCTGGCTAACATTACCTACAAGTTATATTAATGTTAGTGTAACCCCCATTACTTTTACCAGAGATTAATTGCACTAAAGATTAAAAATAGTCTGGTTGCATTTAAATAAATAGCTTTCAGCAACTATAGGGTTAATTTTGTATAAATTCCTCTGTCAGCATTTATAGGGTTAATGTGGGAATTTTCCCGGTTCTCATCAGCTCTCGCCAGCAGAGTGCGTCTTCTCGCGGTGTGTCGTTCTTTTTGATGGATGCCAGAGACCTGAGCAGATCTACCGTACTCTCAGAGCACTTTTATGTTGGTAACTTCTTCTAAACCTTGTTTGAGAGTACTGTCTTTCCTGAAAACAGAGCCTGACCAGCGCGGACATTCCTGTTATTAAGATTCTGAGCAAAGCTCCGGTGAGTGTTACAGTCGCAAAATGTTAGCTTAGCCTGCTAACTAATATCACGCTGCGGTGTATACATGTTGTGTAGCTACGTGCAAGTTATGTATCCTGTTATGGCTGACGAGAAAACTTTTAAAAACCAATCGGAGACAGACTGTGTGAAGGTAAAAATGCATCTGATGTTATGTTCATGGTAAATGCTGTAGAGATGTGTGTGCATTTGACGCCGTGATATACATGCTAAGGTTACGGGAGCTAGCGTAGCTATACAATCTCAAGTTTTGAGTTCATATGTCATTTGAATTTATTATTTGAAAGATAAGAACGTATTGTACTGTACAGTAAAGAAGAGATATGGATTTTGATTTGGAAAAACAACTGCTGCGTGCAGGTTGGTTTTTTTGTATGCTGTTGGAAGTGTGGATTCTGAACGGCGAGCCATTGCCCAAAGCAGAGCGTCGTGAGAGGAGCAGAGGACCGGATCAGCGTGCGTGGAGGGCGCGACATCCATTCTTGCTCCATCATGTGTCCAGGAGAAGGATCACACATTGCATCCAGCTAAGAATTCTCTTTTACACCAACCAAAATCACACTACCCGGGTAGATGTACTGAACTGAACTGAACTGAACTGAACTGAACTGAACTGAACTGAACA
>OMNN01058933.1:11224-31927 GCA_900302755.1 Chromis chromis
TTGAACTGTATACTGAATATGCATATGCACAGCCAGGATACAGTTAGCTTAGCTTTAAAACTTTAAATGAAGAAACAAATAACTTGCATCTATCTGGGTAATAAAATCAGTATACAAGCACTTTACATGTTACATCTTGTTTGTTTAATTCGCACAAAAACGCAAGTGTAAATACAACATGCCTCAAGATACAAGGTGTTAAATGAGTTTTAAAAATGCTGGAACAGATTCAGGCTAGTTGTGTTTCCCTGTTTCCAGTCTTTCTGCTAAGTTAAGTTAGCAGCCTGGTGGTTGTAGCTTCTTATTTGGCGTCAGAAATGAGAATAGTGTTTTATTTCATCTTACTATTCCTTTGAACTACATATGACATTAATATTTTACACAGCTTGGCACTGTCTAATTTAAATATTGACACTGACACAATATATTGTTGGGTTTTAACAACCCCAGCTCAGGGGAAGCAATAAAGAGAAGTCAAACAAATCTGTAGGCTGTAAAATATATCTTTATTGCATTCAAAATGAATAATGGAAAAAAATGTTGTGGCCCTAACAATGCTGCTGATACTGGCTGCTAGGCGGAAGGCAGACAGCGTAGGTGCAGATTGAAAGCGTTATTAAAGGTTGACCAACAGGTGCCAGGAACAAGCGGCAACTTATGGGCCTGAAAAATGGAGCCATTGCTTCAAAACTGCAGTTCCTCAAATGGCCACTTGAGTCTGGCTTCAAAAGCGGGTTAATCCCCACAGATCTTCATGTTAAAAATGCTCAACTTTATAACAGAAATATAGATGTTTACAGCCCAATACAAAAAACTATTTTGGTCTCTATAGATAATTTCCCTGTTCATGATGGGATGATCACCCGTTTAAGGCTTAAAAGTTTGCATAATTAAGGTTGTGGCCGCTTTAAGTGAACGTTGGGTGCATTCATTGGACAGAACATGGACCGGAAACATTTGAATGGTCTGCTTAGCTTCGGTCACGCTCAACTTCTTTGCTCATTTTTGGATTAGCCGGAAGTTTGGAGGAGTCGGGCACTGATGGCTGAAACCACCGAACTGCTTCAAAACGGCTTTTCAGAATAATTAAGAGTGAAGTCATGGAGGGTTCGTCCATCTTCATATACAGTCAATAGCCAGGACTCAGAAGACAAACAAAGGAGCTCATAACTTGAAAATGCAAGGGACACAGTTTTGAATATAACAAAGTATACCCAAAAATTCACTCAACCAGTTCAATTTAGAACTGACAATGCTCCCAATCCCATTGATGGTGATGGGACCAAATGGTGGTGCCTCTACAGTTCTTTTGAGCTGTGCCAGGTTGAGGCCGATGGTGGAAGGCCAGCTCTTTTCCCGAGCTCCAGGAAGAGGCCTTCTCAGCTTGTTCATATGAAGTCTATGAATCGCTCTTTGTCAGGTCTCTCCACCGTCACCAATTTATCTTTGGGAAACCCCAACCAGCCCCCAAGGTCACGGAGACTCACAAACCTCAGCACCATGATAAGGTGGCTTGGGCATCTTCTGTTGGAGGTTTCCTGGGCACGTCCACCTTAAAGGAGCCACAACATGCTGGAGAGATGCTGGAGACGGTAAACAGTATCTAATCTAGTCTGTAAACATCTCAGGATGCCTCAGTAAATGCTAGAAAACGTTGGTGAGAGGGATATCTGACCTTGCTTTACAGCTGCCGACATGACCTGACCTGGATACGTTAAAAGAAGTGGATAAATGGATCTCCAGAATCCTAAAAAGCTTCAGTTTCTCCACTTTCTACAGGCCAAAAGTGGCAGCTTTTTTCAAAACACAAAACTCTTTGGTCTGTTGCAAGAATAATTCAAAAACTAGAGGAAGCTGTTAAAGACATGTACTTATTTCAGGATACTGCCATTGTAAATGTGTTACTCATTCTTCAAACTGCTCTTCAAAGGTAAATTACTTTGAATACATAAGATTGCTTCACCCAAATGCCAGGTTTTCCCTTTGTTCTCAGTAAAAACATGATTTTAAGACTACATGTTAGGGTTTTTTTAAAGATATTTTTGCAACCCAGGCAAAGTCAGAATGAGAACAAAAGCTTTTGCTGTGAATAAATCAGCAGCTGACTTTGCTAAACTTTGTTGTCAGCGGGGAAATTAAGAGGCTGTTTGATTCTGTTGTCATCAGAGCAAATTCTTTATGCAAAGACTGTTCCCCTGTGATGAATAGTGGGCGTTTCCCCCCTTTTCTGGATTCCATTAATAACCATGTTTACAGGCTGCTAAATGATGCAGCTCTAGTTGGTGTTTGCCTGAGCACATCCCTCTCTGTGGAGCGATCTATTTGTGCCTCATTGAAGACTGGAAAAGTTAACAAAAACCCATTTTGTTTCTGTGGTCTCTTCGTTAATGTTTATGATGGATGATGAGAAGGAGGAAAGTGCTCCAGTAGAGGAACAGGAATAAACAGTCGGGCTCATAACTGCTCACTCAGCATGTCTTCCTTAAAAGCCCGTCTTATTTGCCCTTCTGTTTTTGATAAAAGATAATGGTGAAAATTAATCGCTATTGCTTGCTGAAGCCGCCTGCAGCAGGAGGCCAAGACAGAGAGAGAAGTGATGGTTGTCGGTTAATGAGGAGCTCTTAATTTTGTCCTGGAGGGCAGACTTGTTGCCTTCCTGAAAAATACTGTATGTAGCTTTAATGAGGGAAGAAAGGTAGGAGTGGTGGAGAGAAGATTGTTGCTACAGGATAAATCTGCCTTATTAGTGATACATCACATAATGTTAGCCTGTATTTCTAAGTAATTTTCTCTTAATTTAAAATTCAGTGTACGACAGAAGCTAAAATGTGTGTTTTGTCCTTTCTCTTTCAGGGTTCATCTATACTGGTGATGTGGTCCACCGGATGCTAACAGCTACACAGTACATCGCTCCTCTCATGGCCAACTTTGACCCCAGTGTCTCCAGAAACTCTACTGTCATCTACTTTGACAACGGTAACACCACAAATACTTTATTTCTGCAGGAATTAGTAGTAGTTGTGTACTTTATCTTATGCTGCATGATGAATGAGGCACACATCAGCGCTTGAATCAGCTGTTTATTTAACTATTTAAGGTAACTTAATTCTCTTGCAGCAAATTGTGAGGTGAAAAGCTCCAGAAATCAAAACAACAACAAAAAAAAGTTAAGCCAAACTCTGGTTAGTAAATTTTAGGCCGCCTGATTGCAGTTATTTAAGGTGACTGCAGTTATTTTACAGAATCCTGTCCATACAGTTGGATAAACAGTCACTATTTCCACATCCTTTTCCACCATTTGTGACCCCGTTTCCCGCTATGATTTACTGGAACCAACTGTTTATCTCAAGCCGATTAGCTTCAAATATTCACCTGACTGCATTTATTGACATTAATGTCATGTAATCGGTTGCAAATTCAAACATCACAGCATCACTATGAGCACATGTTGGCTTTAAGCCAAGTGGATAACTGGGAGAAGGCAATTTGCCGGATTAACAGCTAAAAGGCGGCAATCAAAGATGTAAATACCACTAATCTAAAAATAATAGCAGCATAAAATGAACAGGAAAAGACAGATTCATCTTTAAAGATCCCCTCTGGTGAAGATGAAGCTTCTTGAATTTATCATATCATGACCGAAATTAGCAGTCGACACCATAAATGAGCATTTTTCTCAAAAACAGATTCACACGTAACAAACCAAAGGATCCTGTCAACTAGCAACATGGGGCTTTGCATACACTTAATTTTAAAATTGGTTTCTGATACAAACATGTATGGCTAAGCTGCTCAAGTATTACAACTTTCCACTGAGTAGCTATACAGTGTTTGAGCAGAGAAATAGGTGAGCTGAAGTTGCACTGACTGTAGAGTTACATATAAGACATTTTATGGCATGAATGGATTATTTTAAAGGAAAAAAATCTTGTAAATATGTAAGGCTGATACACAGAGAGGAGTTTTAGGCAGTAAATTAGTACCTGGAAAGGGACTTTAACTGCACTCGCCCATTAATTGCCAACTAAACTTTCATGATCGTGAATGCTCTACAAAAAACTGATAACGTGGTGCACTAACAAATTAAAAACTAAAACATTTGCAGCGATGATTGTTAGCAACTAAATCTGAAATATTTCATATTTAATAATAATAATAGTACTACATATACACCGCTCCCAATGGGAAAACTAATATAAAACAGTGCTAAAAGAAGCTATTAACAAAGATAAACTAATAAATTACCCGATTTAACAATGATAATGGAAAGTAATGACAAGTAATACAGCAAATACTCTAATGTATGTTGGTATATTAGACCATTGTGAGAAATGTAACCAAACAATAAGCAGCACTGCTTGATTGCAAGCCTGATTTTTGCATAAATGTAATAAGTACCTCCATTTGTCTGGGCTTTGTTTTGCTGAAAATGGCCTAAAAGCAAACTGACATTTCTAACTGTTGTTTTATCCAGCAAGAAAATGTAATGTGTTTATGTAAATACTGCAATATGAAATCAGTTTCACCAGACCGAGCTCACGCAGAATAGTTATTATGTAAAGTAAAATTATCATCAGAATTAAGGGATATCATTTTTGGTTTAGACTGCATGAGTTGTCCTCGGAGTTACTTTTAAAGTGTCATTTCTTTATCATTAATCTTTTTATTAAGAAACCCTCCATGACCTCCTTAACAGTCCCCTAAATTCCACTTACTCACTTTAATCTAAATTGATGCCCTTCTTCACTCCCTGTACCTTTCCTTTGCCTCCTGTGATGGTTGTTATCCATCATGTCCGTCATCGCTGTCTAATCCCTCTGCAGCACAGTTACTGACCAACTGTGTGACCTTCTGCAGTGGAGCTCATCAGACTTTAACCAAACTGGCAGCCGATCGATTCTCAGCCTGCCTGCCCCTCAACACACTGTCCATCAGTCAATGTCCTGCCGATACGACATAAGAACTGTACGGTCCGAGCCCAACACTGAAAATGAAAAACGTTTGGGACCGGTTATATGAGGCGTTCACACCAGAGACATATGTTTGTTCTTACACAGTAAACGAGACTGTGTGAAAGTTTGTTGTCAACTTCACAAGAACAGAACTTTCACTTGTTTTTCTTAATTACAAGCTGCTAAATAAAGACCACTTGTGATTAGTTGGGACATAATTTTCTCAAGTCGTCTGCAAAAACCATGCTAAGCACTTATAGAGGAGTGAAGTGTTTCAACACCTGACAGAATGTGACCGTCGCTGCCAGCGGCTCCATGTTGACAGCACTGTGGTAAAAAAATACCACTTTCAGGCTGTTTGACACAACTGAAAAGCTCTCAGTTTATCAAGCATCTATTAATCCATTATTCAGTGATTCATTTCAAGTCTCGCAGCACCATCAGCTGCTGTCTTATTTATTACATTAAGAAAGAGTTACAAGCCCAGGAACAGAGCGATCAAACATACTGAAGCCTGACTTGTGATGATAAAAATGTTCCTTTTTCACATTAGACATTCTGACATGTCAAAGTAGGAAAAGCGCAGGTGTAGATAATAACATTACAGTAATAAGATAACTATCAAACCTCAAAAGAAGTAGGTGTAAATGCATCCGAGGGGGATTCAGGGTCAGTTTAAATCTGCCTACCTTCCAACCAGAAGTGGAAAAAGGTATAAATGCAACCGTCTTGCTAAGATGTAATGTGTACTCCGTCTAACTTTGCCTACATCAGCTGCACTTGGATTATTTCGTCAACACGCTGACAGACAGAACAAGTATGTAGCGATCATCTGATCAGCTTTAAATACTGAATGAGCTGTGGGGCTGAGAGAGCATTGACGTTTGGATAATGAAGTGTACGTGAGTGACATTCCCCTAAAGCACGGCAAGCTGTTTTAACATTTTAAAGCTAGATTAGATATGTTTTGAAGATATTCAATCCCTCCTAGTCAGGAAGCACGTTTCAGGTTTTGAAATTGTCATTTTTCTGAGGACAAATGACATCACTTTTAGCATTTATGTGTATTGGGTGTCTACATTACAAAAATCTACAATTCAGCTGCAGATATCCACAGTGTGAACTGGTGCTGAATTATGATTAGCTGTATTTCCAGTTTTAGGTATCTACAGTTTAATTCTGACTGGACATGATTCAAGATATCTTTAGTTCCCCTCAAGTCAAGATTTCTACATTGTCCTTATTAGATGTCTTAAATTAAGTTTTAACTCGTCTGAATGACCTCTTGAACTGGAACTTTTAAAGAGTTAAAGTATATTTTTGGAGTTCTGTCATTATCTGAATCAATCAGTTGTAGCAAGGTCACACCTGGTGATATTGGACTATAGAAATACATCTACAGATGATGAAAAATACAAACAGTATGCTACAATTTAGCGCTAGGATACATTACAAAAAAAACACAAGAAAACCGTTAAAAATAAAAATAGAATAAATAAAAAATACACTTTCAAAACCACACAAAATGACTACCAATCTGGGGGTTTGCTGTTGTAATGGAGCTGGATTTGTTTTGCTTGTTTCAAGTTCATACAGCGTGTTAAGCTTGTAAGTGGAAATAGAAACAAGGCCAGTGTGTGCTCCCTCCACGCCTCCTCACACACTTTGTATTTTTAGCCAGAAAGCCCCAGATAGCCGGGCAGCCTCCCCTCCTGAACTCAATGCATTTTAAGCAGACTTATATTAGGCTTAACTTGTGCTGACTGAGTTAATAGCAATTTAGCGCTCCGGCTGCTGATATTCATTACATTTCCTCTTCCTGAATGCCTCCCTGTTTTCCCTTGTGCCTTGTGTTTGGTTGCCTTTACCCCTACAGTTAATAAGTTGTGAAAATATTAGCCAAAAGATATTAAAAGTCAATAAAATCTAATTTGTCCTTCTTTAACACATGACACTTCCTCGTCCACCACATGTAATTTATTATGGGGTTTCCCATTCAGCTAGTCGCCTCTGCCTCCCCAAACTGTCAACAGAGAATCTAAATCTCGTCTTTACTTTGAAATGAAGCGCTTTGACTGTGTGACGGAGAAATTGATTGGTTGTGTTAACAAACCTTTATTGCTCTGGCGGCCGGCCAAATGACTAACTCCAAGTGGTGGGGGGGTGGCGGCTCTAACATCGATAGGTTCTCCACAGTAAATCAAAATAGTGTTAAAAGTAATGCGAGGCCTGATGTCTGGAGGGTGAAGCTGAGGGCCGCGTGGATCTGGTGCTAATTTAGATCTTCCCCAAATTAAGGCGACACCACATGATGACTCCTTGTGGTGAAGTCACAGTGCTCAGAATGATGTTATATTAAGTTACTCACACTCATTTATTCATTGAATCATTCACTTGCTCATGCTTTTTACATTCAGGCTGCCTTTAGAGCTCTTTATGATGCTATTATAGGTTAAAAAAGAAAAAAAAAACTGAACCAGGGTCAGTCTAACGCATTGATTTTTAACATATTTTATTTACACGTCGATCCAGTTAGTGCTATAACCAACACCTGCTTCCATTATCAGTTCATCTGCTCATTGTTTGGTCTATAAAATGACATTATATGAGAAATAAACACCAAATTCTGACCACTTAGTAGCTGGAAATAAAGAATATCTGGCATTTTTGCTTCAAAAACGACTCAAATGATTAAATGATTGTCAAAATAGTTGCCAAATTATTTTCTGTGGATCAAATGATTAATTAATTGACTTGTCGTTTCATCTCTGGATACAGTAGAATCAGTTTCTCTTTGCATTGATGTTTAGATCTCTGAATCTTCTGCTGCTACCCCAGTAAAAATACATGACTGGAATTTAAATTGTGCTCAGAACCTGCTATAGAAAGTTGTTCTATTGGCCAGATTTTAATTAACTTGAGTCACCCGAACATTTTTAGGGAAGAAGTATCTAATTTTTCATTACAGTCACACTCTCTTGAAGCGATGCTGGCGAGTTCTCTCAGCCAGCGTATTTCCAGACATTCAATCCCCAGAAAAGAAAATCATTTATGGCTCTGTCATTCTGCACATTCTTTCCCAGCGTGAAAAAACTTTCACTGTAGTGAAAATCGCCCAAGCTACATAATCCATCACGGTAACGGCCACGCCTTGATCTGGTTTTGTTGAAAAGCTTCCATTTTATCACCGTTTCATCCCTCTCCAGTGGAGTGTTTTCATATCAGAGCTCACGCTGCCTCGGTGTCAGTCACCTCACACCCACAGGGGGAAATGAAGACTGTGCCTGGAAATAATTCCTCAAAAACAGATCACCTTACGAACATCGTTGTTCCACCGATGCCTCCTTATTTGCAGTCTTTGCACTGTCAGCGGCTCATTTCATGCCAGACAGCAAAGACGGTGTTTCCAAAACAGTGGAAAACAAGTGCAAGCTGCGTGCAGACAGGAGATATCACTGTTACTGTAGCCTCCTTTAATTCAGGGGATTCTGTGTAGCCCTGATGTGGTAATAAACTGTGTTTTCACTCTATTTTCTGCTTCAGGTACTGCTCTGGTGGTGCAGTGGGACCACGTCCACCTGCAGGACAACTACCACCTAGGAAGCTTCACCTTCCAGGCCACATTGCACAACACCGGCAGGATTGTCTTTGCATACAAAGACGTGAGGACCATTTTTCTTTACTTCTAGAGAAAACTGTTTGTCTGTCTTTTACTACAGTCCTCTATTTCTTACTTTGTCTGTGTCATTTTCTCTTTCTGACACCATTTATTATTCTGGATGAATGAATAAAAGTTTTTATTATACTTCACACTACACCGACTTCCTGTTAGTCGAAGAATTGGCTTTAAAATCCTTCTGTCGGTTTATAAAACGCCGGATGGTTTTGGTCACTGTTTCCAGAGTCAGAACTGAACATGGGGAAGAAACATTCAGTTTTTATGCACCACATATTTAGAACAAACTCCCACACACTTCTCTTAAATCAGACTTTCCTAGTTCCTTCTGCATTTTATATGTTAAATGTGGGACCATTTAGTCATATCTTGCACTGCACTGTAACTGCACTGACCTCATTTTGGATTTTTATTCTCCACATTAAGCCATTTTGTGCAATTTAAGCTTTTTTTTTATCTTATATTTTATTTTTCTTCTTTTCAAAACCTATTTAATAATGTCTTTTTATTCTGCCTTGTGCATGTGTTTTGTCTTTATGTCTTATGGGGTCTAACTTGCCTTAGACGTCTAATGTCTACCACTGGAGG
Source organism: Chromis chromis (assembly GCA_900302755.1). NCBI lineage: Eukaryota > Metazoa > Chordata > Actinopteri > Pomacentridae > Chromis > Chromis chromis. Next base: position 20,441 of record OMNN01058933.1, read on the forward strand.
AACAAGAGTAAATGTTGTTTCAAAGAGTCTATCTTTCCTGTGTTTTTCCAGGCTTCTAAGACACAGTTAGGCAGCGTGACCTCATCAAAATTGCATCAACTATTCCAATTTTTTGATCTGAAGGAGCCATTTCATGTACAATCGACACGCTTAAATCATCTCAGTGTGAACAGCACAAAAGAAAATGTGACTCACTTCACGCTTCACACAATCTGTTTCCCTGCTGTTTCTTAATTTTTACGCTTCTTAAAATGTATTTGTCATTCCTAACACTTCGTGCTGCCCCTGTCTTTTTTATTAAAAAGAAAAACATCCCAAGTTCACGTTTTTACTGTCAGCTTTATACCGGAGAGTGACGCCTACATCACTGACAATGTGTTTCATGGCAGCTTGATTTGGTTGTTAAATAATTCAGAATAATGTCTTGGGTCACTGCAGGTCCCAGAGGTGTGTGTTAATTTTCTAAATTTCTAAAAAAAATGCATTGAAAAACAACTTAACTGAACAGGGAGACGGAGAAGGTAATGAAAGTTATTATCCAACAGAGACTGCTGTGGGAGTGTGAAATTGCAATAAGTAAGTAATGATGTATGATAATGGCAGTGGTTATAACAGCAGGGCTGCTTCTTTCATGACCCGGGCCCCTTATGTAATTTGTTATTTTCACATATTTTAAGAGCTGATCTGAAAGCTGCTGGGCTTTTTCCTGTTAAGCGTTTCATTATGCTGCTATTATTTGTCTAAAAAAGACCAACCTGACTATTATACGTAATCAGAGTTTTTGCATAACCTTGATGATTACAAGGTTTGTTCAGTTGTCTAGTTTAATTCTTCTTTAGCAGTGGTGTGTAAAATCAAAGTACCAGATTCAAACGTGCTTTTATTTTAATGGACCTTGAATGTCATGGCCTCTGTTTTGTCAGAGATATGTCCGTCTTCACAAAGCTGTTCCTAATTTCTGTCCAATCTCTGTCTGAAATGTTTATTCTCTGCTCCAAAAATAGCCATATGCCTGCTGAAGTTGCATATTGCCTCATCAGATTCCTATGTCAGCACTGTCAGACTGATGTGGCCTTTTTGCATTTTGCACCCTCTCCCAGACAGATCTTCATGGTCCTGGTAATTGATTCCCGTTTTCCATTTCAGATCCCCATTGAGGTGTCACAGATCAGCTCTGTCAATCACCCGGTGAAGGTGGGCCTGTCTGATGCCTTTGTGGTGGTCCACAAGATCCAGCAGATACCCAGTGAGTCGCAAACACACATATCTGGATTAAATGTGCTATTTTGTACACATAAAGAAAGTCTGAAATAATGCACTTGACAACTGTGCACAAACGTTGATGATAAACACTGGGCTTTGTAGAGTTTGGACGGTGGCGTCTTCATTTTAAACCCTTGTTCTTGGTCTTTATTTGGTTTGGGACACTTCATACTTCTATATTTGCACCACTCAGCCTTTTCCTGTCAAGAAATACAAAATACAAAGCATAAAATAACCTCAGTAATGCTTGTCTGAGTATGTCTTTCTGTAGTAAGCCTTCAAACAGGGTTATATTAAGAAAAATAACATTGTAATTGCATTTTCATTCATAACACTGCCCTATAAGGCTACGGCTAACTGTCTGTACCCTTTGATACAATCACAATGCCTTTGCTTTATTTGCAATGATCCACTGGTGAGGATTCTCATTGGGAGATGCAGCTTAAGCCCCATGTTTTAGTACAATTTAATTTTTGCAGCTATCATACCACATAATCAAATTCAGAGTTACTTTAAAGAGCTCATATTCTGCTTTTTGGGGTTTTCCTTTGCCTCAGTTTGTTGTATAGATTCTTTGTGTATGTAAATGGTGTGCAATCTTGCAAAGCCCAAAGTCCACACCAAAGGGGGTTATTCTCTCCCAAAGAAAACACTGCTCCTCACCTCGTTTGAAATTCTTCTGTTACTTATCTATGTCATCACGTAACACATTTGCATAACGCCTGCTTAGTGGCTAGTTTGGCCCTAAAACAAAGAATGAACAGCTTCCTCACTGTCTGCCATTATTTCCTCACCAGAGCCACTTCTGTCAGAGCTAAAACCCTATAGTCAGAAATCTTGAGTTAATAATCTAACATAATAATCATCTAACCTTTATTGATCCCCTTGGGGAAATTCCTTTTCTGCATTTGACCCATCCTATTCAAAGTTAACCTTAACTATACATACTAGGAGCAGTGGGCTGCCACGGTGCAGCGCCCGGGGAGCAGTCAGGGGTTAAGGGCCTTGCTCAAGGGCCCACAGTGGTGGTGACTGGGACAAGCGGTCGCTCTCACTTTCCCACCTCAACCTCTTGCCAGTCCGGGGGCTCGAACCGGCGACCCACCGGTTACAAGTTCACTTCACAAACCACTAGGCCACCACTGCCCCATGGCATGTATGGTATGTAACCAACATATCCAATAACCAATTAGAGCTTTCCTGACTGGGCCTTTTAAAGAGACAGGGGCTAAAATGGAGCGTTCTAGAGATAACATGAGAAGATGTGCTCCATCAATGTATAGTATGTGACAATAGTTTTTAGAACATTAAAGCATGCAAACATATTGTAGTGAACCCCAAAAATAAAATTATGAACTTGTAAAAATGTGTAATATGGGCTCTTTAATGAGGCACTGGGTTGCATAGTCTGGAGTCTTGCAGTAACAGAGTGGAAGAAATCATATGTTTGGTGGAGGAGGGAGGTGTAAACAGCAACCAAGATGGCATGTGAACTCCCTGGGTATGAATGTAGCCCCACAGCTAACAGTTAAATATCTGAGCTGCAGAAATGTTTGAATGCAAGATCCTCTCTGTAGTTCTGTTTAAAATCAAGTCAGCTAGCAATGGTTGTCATTTTAGCCAATGAAATCAATTGTAGTTGGTAATTTGCAACCATAATTAAGGGGGATGGTGCTTAGTAAAGGTTCAGATTTCTGGTAATCCAGTCAATTTTTTGAAGTACAAATAAGGATCCAAGGATCATTGTATTAAAAAGGCATTCATGGGCTTTTTTTGTACACTTAAAACTGTGCATCATAGCTCCGATTTCAGTCTCGTCTGTTTTGCTTTAGCTCCGACTGTCACCACCTCTTCTCCAACAGTGTCCCACCTCTCTCAGAGGGCAGTGGGCACAGCTCCAGATTTTCCTCGCTCATTTGCTTTTGAGTTACTGCAATTTAGGCCCATTAAATTTAAAGCAAATGCAAGCAGAGCGGAGGCACTTCAAACCTTTTTACCCAGACTCAGACTCTCTGTAGCTCTCATGGGCTCTGATTCAAAGTCTGCCGCAATAATGAGTTGTCAAACGTGATTTATTCAGTAATTTAAACTCTGTTTTGATTACGTGTGTGAAACTTGGATAGTCTTTATTTGTCAAAGTTAATATTTCAGGGCGTTTTTCGTCCTTCATTCGGCATCTTTATTTTCTATGCAGTATGTAGTGATAATGATTGTTTTGTAAGTTTGGTCAGAGTAAAACATCTCAAAAACACCAGTCCCTTGGCATGGTCGGAGTTTCTGACTTGGACTTTGTTTTCTGTTTTATCTGAAGGCCTTTTATATAATCTCTCTTTCCAGAGGGCTGTGGTCGCCACTGAGAAATCTGAATATCGAACCTGTTCGTGCAGTCCTCCTAGACTTCATAAACCAAGCTGTCTTTGATGCCCCTGACACAGCATGATGAAACCAGTGTGTGCAGCTGCTTGGTTGCAGAGTGATGAAATCTTGAATGGAAGCAGATTGAGACAGAGGTGTCGTGTTGAACATGAATGATGTCTCTGAGGAGTGTGTGTTGTCGTCTTTATGGCAGACGCTTCTCTGCTGTGATATTCCGTCTGACTGTGACGCTGCCTCTAAAGAAACCAGAATGCTTAATATGCCTAGAACAGTTTTTAGGGAGAGATCAAACGGCTGAAACTGAAACTCTTAAGATGCAAACAGCTAAAATACTGTAATGCTGGCCTTGTCCTCATTTATATATCACATTAAACCAAATAAAGCATTTTGTTTCTGCATGGCAAAAGCTTTATTGCAAACACGAGGTAGACAAAAACAGCATTCCTACCAAACAGCTGAAGCAGCAACGATACAACCTTGCAGGTTTGATCAGCTGTATTTAGCTAATTAATTGCACAAACTAACAGTGTTGTGATATTCCGGTATTAACAATAACTGTGATACTGAAAATATAAAATACAGATATCAACTTAACAATACATAGATCATGATATCATAAATAATCCAGCGGCAGTAACTGTCTGGTTGACATTCCAGTATCCAGCATAAGAACAACATACAGTACAGTTGTGGTTACAGACTCTCTGTCAAACTCTGTATAGTTCATTTAGTTTATCAAAAAAAAAGAGACAAAACATACAATAAGTTAAGATGACTGATAGCAATATATGTTTTTTTTCTTCCAAATTTTCTATAGATCTCACAGCAATATTAGTCGTTTTTCACTGAAGGAACTTGTGGGCCATATCGGGCAGCCCAAACTTTAGTAAGTGTTCCTACCTTAGGAACCTCGACTATGGAACCTTTTCAGCGCAACCTTTGGGGGATTAAACATACTCTGGGGTAGGTATTTCTGACCAACCCTAAAATACTACTGTGGAGGGTTAAATGCTAACTAGTTCAACTCGGAGGAGACGACAATTGTTCTTTTTTCTACCCTCTCAATGTCTTTGTCAATTGTTAGGCAAATTTAGTGTTTCATTATTTACTCATGTAATCTGCTTAGTTTATCAATTTGTGTATTTAAGACATCGACTGCAGATGTAACATTGGACATGCGTTCCTGTGCTAGTTAGCCAGTCATGCTAATGGTTGCAGCCTACTGTAGGCTAATGCAGACAAACAAAGTCACATAAGGTCCTTGCATTCTTGCAGTTATGCTTTAGATTTTAGACACCACTTAAGCATTCATGATTGACTAAAATTGGCAGTTGCTGTTGGGAGGAGGGTTTTAGAAACAAACAAAATGACATCAAACTCTTGTTTTAGCTGAAACAAACAAGGCTTTGACTTCTGGCTGTGTAACGAACACATGATATTTGCACAGTCCAGCGGTTCATGTCCATGTCTGAAGGAAAAGGGCAGTATTTGCATCCTGCACCTGTCAGTCCAAAGGGCCTGACGTGCCTCATGAACTGTACGGAAAGACATCTGTGGAGAAAGCAAAGGATGCTTTCCGAACGATCAGAGGTCTTCCATAATGATAGAGAAGGGCCCTTTAATGGGGGAGAATTCACAGATGGGTAGAGACTAACCTTTAGAAAAAGACAGAATCAGCAGTTTTCGTGAACAAAGCAGGATGCCACAGCAGCTCACTCCTCCATATGGTTACAGCTAATGTGCCACCTCAAGCCCCCTTTGTTCTTAAATATACAGTAGAAACACAGGCTGCTGAGAGGACGGTGAAAACGAAAGTCCTGTCGTGTATCCGCCTTGATCTACTCCTTCGAAGGGGATCATCTTCAAGAAGGGAAAATATTTTGACAGATGTTTCACAACCCTGTCAAGCCACATTAATAAACACATTCTAGTTGTTGTTCACTGGAGTACATTAATCCGTAATCCTGACATGAAAACAGTTGACAGGGAAACCATCGCTGCTACAGGCTGTGCCATGAAGAAGCGTTTCCTCTAAATGTCTCCGCAGCCAATTACTGCAATGGCAACCATGGCAACCAGAGGGACATTTTTTAAACCGCCGGAGCTTCGCCTCAGTTTAAAAGCTCAAATAAAACCTTTTACATTGCCTCCAGGCACATCAGGTTAAGGCAGAGATGAGAGAGAAGATTTGTGGGTGTCCTGTGGCCAGGCTTTATAATTAACAGGTCGGGTACAAGCACATGTGATGACCCAGGCTTTAATGTACTTCATAGTGCCAGACTATACACTACCAGTCACTGTGAGTTCCACCCTTTTCATATCTTTTTGCCTTGATTTTACCAGATGCCAAGACTGGAGCTGTTAATTATCTACAATATACGGTTGTTACTAATTAATGCTCAATAATGTTCTAATTCATCTAATAGCAAATACAAGAAGGAACATAGAGAGTGTAATAATGAGGTTCAAGAGTGTGTGAGAGGATGCTGCTATTATTTCTCTGTTTTTTTTTATCTCCGTGACTTGACATCTCATTTTTATCTGCTTTGGATGAATTAGCAATAAGCTGCTGCCTTTATTTTGGTGTCATCGAAGAAAAAGTGCATGCAAATGTGTTTTTACATAATATTTTAAGCATTAAGAGTGACACTTTTTAATCATCTTGTCTAGATGTTTGAAGATGGGTTAACTGACCCTCTTGTAGTAACTGTATGACGCACTCCTGCAAATCTGCCTCTGCTAAGTGCTCGTTCTTATATTGTGGCTGGGACTGGGCCATAATTGATCTGAATTGCAGCTTCTTTCCGCCTACTAGAGGTCGGCGAGACGGTACAGTCTGCCCACACATCAGCCGCCTCAGGCTGGAGATCTGACCTTCCTCTGGCCCCCACCGTGTCATTAGGCACCTGATAATCCCTTAGCTAGAGGCAAGAGGAAGTCAGTCACCAGGGGAGCCGAGGAGGGAAAGGAAGGGTGGTCTCATTCTCAGGTTTGAGCCGAGCTGGCTCACATTTGTTGCTTTGATCAGTCGTCCTTTGTGTAATCACACCAAGCAGGTCTGCAGGGAAACTACATCCTATCACATGAGGACGTTATAGCTAGAGCAGGCAACAATTCCCACTCCGAAAATCAATCAACCAAGTCTAAAAAGGAACGTCGTACTGAGAATCTGTTGTAATTTTTCCAATGGAGAGGAACTGGTGTAAAAGTTGAAGGAGCTTTATGGAGCAGCAAAGTCATCAAAGTGACTTAATCCAAAGGGGCACATAGGAGAGGAGGATTTCTGATGTAATAAAAATCTGAAGCGGATTTAACTGTGTACTGAGGCACCACTGGTCCCTGTATTTATTTATCTGTACTAGTTTCATTCTAGTTCATACTCTTTCTAGTTTCTTCTGGTTTCTTTTCCTTCTCTGTCTTCTGACCTTTCTGTTGCAGCTTCAAACTACAGTATAATAAACACTTTAGTAATGTTGTGTTGAGTTGCAGTGCTGGGTTAATGTTGTAGAAATACAAAAATGGATCTTAAATAGCATTAAAGAAAGAAAGAAGGTTTTACATGTTTGGAAACACACTTATTTACTTTCTTATGCAGCAGTTATATCTGTATGTTGAATATAAAACTACACGGTTTGCTTTTTGTGCACTGTGTTTTTACATTTAAATTAGTCAGCTTTAGAAATGCTGGTAGGCAGATTTTGTGACCTTCAGACCATGTGAGGCCAGCTGTTTGACCCTGCTTCCAGTCTTTATGCTAAGCTAAATTGAGTTGAACGAGAGTGATATCGATCTTCTCTTCCTAATAAGTAAATATGCTTATTTCCCAACATGTCAAACTGCCGCTTTAACCTTAACACAGTTTTACCGCTAGGAAATATTATACGATGAGCTGCTTGCTGCATACATTACACAGCCATAGTTGGGTGTATTGACTTTCAATTTTGTAGCTCATTGATCAAGCAAATACAAATTACAAATGTCATGCGTTGAGCAATGTCACGATGCATTCTGCAGATTTACTATTTCATGATGGAACGCCGGCACTGAAAGACGCAATCAAATCCAATTAGGGTTTAAAATAATCCCCATATTATCACCAATGAGGCGTTTTTTTATCAGATCTGTTAAGATATTTAGAGATACTCTTTGAATTATTTCCAAATAATGTATTTCATCCTTGTCTTTTTTTTCCCATTTCCACCGATGGAAGTGAAGATGCATGGCCAGCATAAGCAAGCAGCCCATTTTACACTTGTCCATATGAGTTATATGGGGCCAGAATGCAATGAGAGTCAATGATGTATCTAATCAATCGCTCCATCTTACCCCGATTGATGACTCGCTGTTACAGATGACTGGGAAGGCAGCCTTTCAACAGGGTCTGATTGATATCGGGTCCCAGGGGAAATTGCTACCGTCCATTGCCAAGTCGTGGTCTGACACTTTGGGCACAAAGAGAGCGGAGAAATAAAGTGCTGTGGTAGCATCCCATATGACCTGATTCTGCCTCCCGCTCTCTTCCCTCTTTCTTCGGGGACCACTCGTCCCAGTTTTTATCTCAGGGTGGAAGATTTGTGGTGGTGTCTTCGCTCTTCTCACTCTGTCTGCTTTTATTTTCTCCCCCAAAATATAGATGTGAGGCGGAGGACAATCTACGAGTACCACCGCGTGGAGCTGACCAAGACGAAGATCACCAATTCTACAGCCGTGGAAATGATGCCTTTGCCAAGTAAGGAGAATTTATTGTAACCGCTTTTGGCTCTGTCAGTTCAAGCTTATGAATGGATGCCTTATCAATATATGGCATGTAGACCTTTTCCTTGGCTGTGTGTCTAATAGGCTATTGATTGTGTAAATTGTCTGACCTCTGTTGACCTTTCTCCTCTGCAGCCTGTCTCCAGTTCACCAGCTGTAGCGCCTGCATCTCCTCACAGATCAACTTCAACTGTAGCTGGTGCCATCGGCTCAACAGGTTGGACTTAAACACACCTTTACCCTTAAAAGAAAACTGTCTTTAATTTTCCTTTACACCTCCCCTCCCAGAATATTCTCACACCCATTACCTCATATTTGTACTTTTTTTAGTGCACTAACACATCCAGTTTTTAGGGGCCAGAGTGCTGCTTCTAGTCGCAAGGTCTTTAAAGAGTTTCACATAATGCCTCTTCTGATCTCTTTACACTGGCTCGATGTCAAATACTGAATTCAGTTCAAGATTCTTGTGATCTCTTTTAGAGCCCTGCATGGTCAGTGACCTTTCTACATTACAGATGCACTGCAGCTTTATGTTCCCAGTTGGTCTCCGAGGTCTTTAGATCAGGATTTATTGTGTTTTTTCTCATTTCAGACTTGAAATTAAAGGAAATTGTGTCTTTAACTGTGCCTGTGGTGGCCCCTAAACAGCAACTATCTCCTGTAAACTAAGAATCCATGGACACAGTGGATACACTTCATGACCTTTGAGTAGTGTTATTTTTATTAAACCTCCATGCCGGCGATATCTGTGGCCAGAGGCTTTTGTTTTCAGGTTCTCATGGGTGTGATATATCAGGAACACCTTGGTGGTTAAAGACAGTTAAAGGTCACACAACTCAAGAATTAATGCGCTAATTATGACAAAACTTCACACAAATGTTTAATAGGATAAAGTGAAGACATTTTATATCCAAAAGGTCAAAGGTAAGCTTCACTATAACATCGTAATATCCTGCAAAAATACTTCTCGGTCTATTATAAGGACAGAAGGAGAGATTTTGATCATACTTCACATTTGGTTGGATACTAAATTGCTGGCACTAATCTTGGGTGTCTACCTTGAAACTGTAGTGACTGTATAGATCTTCTGTGCAGCAACATCCATAGTCTATGTGTGAATGCAGCATATTTTTCACTGGAAATGATTCACTGAAATATCGTACATGTCAATATAGTGGTAACTCCAACTGATCAGCCACTTCATTAAAACTACTAACAGGAGATCTGAATAACATTGATTATCTCATTATAATGGTACCTGTCAAGAGGTGAGATATATTAGGCAGCAAGTGAACAGTCAGTTCTTGACATTGATGAATTGGAAGCCAGAAAAATGGAGGATGGCTGAGGGTGACTTTGACAAGAAGCAAATGATGGCTAGATGGCTAGGTCAGAGCATCTCGGGTGTTATGGGGTGTTCCCAGTATGCAGTGGTTATCCAAAGTGGTCCAAAGAAGGACAACTGGTGAACCGGGACAGGATCATGAGCACCCAAAGCCCTTTGATGTGCATGGGGGGGGTGAAGGCTGGCCTGTGTGGTTCAATCCCACAGAAGAGCTACTGGAACACATTGAAAACCTTAATACCAGCCAGACTGAAAGGTGTCAAAACAGCTTGCTGCATATGAAGTTGTTTGGCAGCAGACTGGTCAGAATGTCCATGCTGCTTACAATCGGTGCTTGAAGTGGACCATGGCACGGCCTGCTCTGGGTATGGGACATGGTATCTTTTACGCCTGGGAGTGTGCATCCTTTCTCAGGGGATGAGATGTCGGGAGGGGTGCTATGAGAAGAAGGCAAGCTAGTGGAAGCAGTCTAACACTCTTCTGGGAAACCATGGGTCCTGGCATTAATAAAGATGCTACTTTTAAACATACCATCTACCTAAACAGCCCTTGATGGCAGCAGTATTCCCTGATGGCAGTGGCATCTCTCAGCAGGATAATGCTCAACGCCACACTGCAAAAACTGTTCAGGACTGGTTTGAGGAACATGGGAAAGAGTTCAAGGTGTTGACTTGGCCTCCAAATTCGCTAGTTGTGTCTGTGGGATGTGCTGGTAAAACAAGCCCAATGCATGGGGGCTCCATCTCTCAACTTCCAGGACTTGATGTTGACATCTTGGTGCCTCATACTACAGGTCTTAGAGGTCTGTGGAGTCCAGGCCTCAATGGGTCAGAGCTGTTTTTGGGGGAAATAATGAGACCTATACAGTATTAGGCAGGTGTTTTTAATGTTTTGGCTCATTAGAAGATATAAAACACAAGGCGACATTTGCAGTTTATATCATCTTCATTTTATTTATTATTCCTGGTATCTTTTTAGTGTCGTTTGTCTGCCTATGAGCTGGATTATGCAAAAAGTGCCCGGCTAAATTTCATGAGACTTGATGGCCAAGAAGGAAGAACCCATTAAATGCTGGCACAGCTCCAGATCATTTTCTTAATCATAAAAATTGCGAGATAGGGCATTGACCTTGGCAGAGGATGTGCTCTCTGAGTGCCCTTCTAGTTTTATACTGTGTCTTTATTTGCCTCGTCTTTCCTTTATCTTTATCTGTGAAGCCCTTTGTGAAATCTGATCCATAAAGATCCTACCACAAAGTGTTCCTAAACTGAACCAAGCGTTTTTTGCACCTAAATCCAATAAAATGTCTGCCATGCGATTATTACATCATAAAATATATGTATTTTTAATCAGCAAATTGAATTACATCATTAAATCAGATAGTGTGTTGGTCTAGAGCAGTGGTTCTCAACTGGTCCAGCCTCAGGACTCACTATGTCTCTATTAATAACGGTCGCGACCCACATTTTTGAAGTTTGCTGTTCCTGTTAACAAATTAAGATTTATTTGGGTGTAGTCTCAACACATTTTGATGCAGCTTGGGCAAATTTTGGGTTATTTTTTTGCTCATTTTGGTATATTTGGACAGTTTTGCCAAGTTTTGGGCATATTTTGGTTTATTTTTGGCACGTTTTAGCATAAATGTCTCCACTAAGCTGGCAGCAAGGGTGTAGGTTTGATTTTGACATTGGTGTGGACATAGAGTCCCCCCTACCCCCAACGGTTGTAGTCCAGTTTTACTGGGGGGG
>OMNN01058942.1:0-16908 GCA_900302755.1 Chromis chromis
CCCACCCCTCCACCTTCTCTCTGTTGGTGGAAACAGAGCTGTTCCACTGCTGGGTGCGGCACTGCAGAAGCCCTTCAGGGAGTACTTGGAGGCCCAGAAGGCCAAGCTCCACCATCTCCGTGGAGAGGGGATCCCAACTGTAAGTACAGGGGCCTCAGCCCCCAGCTCACAGCCTCTATTCATTCACGTGTGCGCGCCAAGAAAAGAATGCGGCCCCCTTACTTTTGCCTCTCTTACTCCTTCTCCCTCCACTTTTTTTTTTTTTTTGTGTGTGTTCCTTTCTTCTCTTTATCTAAGCCTTCCTTTATATGCCTGACCCATTTTCTCTCTTGCACACAATTAATTCCCTTTTCACCTGCTTTACCTGCACTGCTTGTTTTCAATTAATTAAAAAAAAACATTATATATATATGTATATTTAAAAAAAAAAGAAAAAAACTAGAGAGAGTAATGGAAAATAGAATAGAAAGAGTAATGTTGTAGCTTTACTCTGTAGTGATACAGTAAATTACAGAGGCTTGTTTAGGGCCAGAATGACAGAGTAGGTTAGCACTGCACTGGGCGGGCTCGAGGGGAGGGAGGGAGGAGAAAGAGGGGAGGAGGAGGAGGAGAGGGGCCAGTGTGGGGTCTGGCTTCACTTGCTGTATTGAACTGTACTACTGTAGCGTGGGGCGTGCTGACTCATGCTCCATCTTACCAATTGGGAGAGTGTGTGTGAGTGTGGTCACTCCCCTATGTGTCACACACACACACACACACACTTGCACTCAGTGCCCCGCCTGAACCCAGCGCTAACTGTAGACCGGGGCGGCCCCCCCTCCGCGAGTGACAATCCATCAAAACCCCCCTATCTAGAACAAAAAGAGCCAGTTGTAGCTGTAGCCTGTTTCTCTTTCAAAGCTTTTCCCTCCTCTCTTCTCTCACTCCCTCTTTTTTCCCCCTCTTGTTCTAAGTGATTCATTGAAAACAATTTTTCTTTTTTTATGCGCTCACTAGGAAGGAGAAGGAAGAAAAAAAAAAGGATAGACTTTGAGTTGCACAAGGACAGATTAAGGCATTTCTAGAACAATGTTCCTTTTTTCTTGTAACTTGAGCCTCCAGCAGTTACAGGAGAGAAGCGAGGCAATTTAACTTGGTGGAGGCAGGCTGCAGGCTGGGGTCAGTGGGGGCGTTAGGAGGGAGGACGGTGGGGGCTGCCGCGTGTTTTATTACCCCTGATCTCTATCTGTCCTGCACATGGAGCTGGATCCCCACCTAGCCTACAGCATCAGGAGCAGAGGGGAGAGCAGGGTGTGGGGGTGAAGGGGGGCGGGTGGTGGCGGCCCTCGGCTCGCTGACTGAGCTCCTCTCCTGTGTCTCTGTTCTCTCTGTGGTTCCTGGCAGGAGGAGAACTGGCTGTCGTGGCTCTTTGAGAAGGTTGTGGTCATCATGGTATGCTTCTTTGTCTGCTCCATTGTCAACTCCATGGCTCAGAGCTACGCCAAGCGCAAGCAGCAGGAGAAGTACTCGGAGAGCAAGACGGAGTGAAGGCCAGATCACGCTGGACCATCAACTTCAGAAGCCTCCTTTGCTTCTCCAAACTCCCGCCGCTCCTCTCGCTCCTGGCTGATACCCCCACCATTATCAGATGCAAAATATCACCCCCCATCTCTTGTTATTGTAGCAACATGTTTATGTTGAACTTGGACTTCCATTTTACTTGTTTTTTTTTTGAAGGCTTTGCATTTTGGTAGTGATTCCCGCGATTGTTCTCTGCGAGGTAGGTGTTCGCTGGGGGGGTTGCGTGTGAGTGTGAGTAAAGCTGTCGTGTTGTTAAAGTGTCCATGTTGGTGCTTTTAGCAGTTCCCCGAGCACGTGAGAAGAAGCTGCTGGCAATAATTCTCCTCAGTGAGGCCTTAAGCTGCACTGAAGACAACCTTAAAGTCTCCATAGAGTCACTTGAATTCACTTTATCTGAATAAGCTAGGATTGTTTCATGCTGTGAGTGTTTATTTACTGATCTATAACTGCCAGGTTATTAATAATCCTGTATTAATGACTGTACTGTAGGGTTGTTGTTCTGTGGTTTAGATAAGACTTGTAAATGGACTTTAAATAACCGTGTTCTCCTCAGAGCGGTGTCACTCAGCTGTAGTAGAGATGTGTTTCAGACTTGTAACGCCTGAGATCTTTTTTTGGTGTGTGTCGCAAAAAAAAGCTCGTCGTAGCACTTTTTTTGGGATGAGAAAAATGATAAATCAGCCATGAATCACCCTGCTGGTCCCTTTGTCTGCCCTTATTGTTCTGCTTCCAGGAAGAGAGCGCATGAGTCAGCCCGGGGGCTACTTTACCAGATGCAGCCTATATATTGAATCAGATCTACAACTGTGTGTGCGCGTGCCTGTGTGTTAGAGAGAGAGACGGGGGAGAGAGAGAGAGCGAGACAGAGATAGTAGGTTGTGTGGCTGCCACATTTGTTGCTCTCCCTTTTATCTTTTATGGATTAAAGCAGATTGCGCTCCACTAATAGACTCGGGAGTCTTGCCTGGAAGTCTTAGCGTAGCAGATAGCCTTTAACTTAGAGGCAGGATAAGTGTTCTTTGTCTTGTCCACGGAGCTTTTTTTTTTTTTTTTTTATCCCTTCTTTTTTCCCCCTAGATGAGGACAGCAAGCTCATGTTTGGCGACGTTTTACCTGCTTGATCAGTGCTATTTTTTTTCTTTCTTTTTTGCCGGATAACGTCAGCTGGCTCTCGATATGTGCCGTTTTTTTATTTTTTCCATAATTGCCAGTGAAATGTGCTATTTTCTTTCCTTCTCTGTGCCGCTGCTGTGCTACGCTGGACTGAGCGCAGTGGGCGCTAGAGCAGGCACAAGCGGCGGAGGGAAAAAAAAAAAAAAAAAGAAAAACCCTCAAGCGCACAGTGAAAAGCGTCTGTGCCGTTACCTCAGCTGAACCTTCGAATGAACTCGTTGCACTGCCCCAGTCACGGAGCCAGGAGACGAATCACTCGAGTAGATTCAAAACAGAGGGGTACTGTTGAGCGAGCTGAACCCAGCGCTCTGCACCAGCTCTAGTCAGAACATTCACATCTGCTCTTTTCTCCTGTCATGGTAAGTAGGATTAGGATTCTTTTTATTTTTTTATTTTTTTCCTTTTTTCTTCTTCTGCCATTGTTGTCGTTTCTGTACATGCGTATGTCTCAGGCATGTCCGTCACTCTCTCGGCCTGTCAGATAGCTTATCAGACTGGTGTTGGCTGTTAAGATTGCAAGGCGACAACAGTCTGTAGGCTGTCTGACATTTCGGGCTCTTTCATCTGACCAGCATCCTGTTTTGTCCTCCCTTCTGTTATTGTCATTGTTTCAGTTAGCATCAGTTCCCATTTAGAGGTGTGTGCTGCGATGTCACTTCCCTTTATCCCAACCGCTTGTGAAACGTCGGAGACATGGGTCTATTGTTTATTTCCGCCATGCTGACGTCTGTGAGGGTTTTATGTGGGTTTATGTGAGGAACTGTGCTCTCGCATGTTTGCAGATGTAGTGATGTCAGTAGTGTACTTTTGTATATATGTGTGTGTGTGTGTGTGTGTGTGTGAGAGAGAGAGAGTTTTGGCTCTGTGCTCTTGAATTTCCAGAGAATCCAGACAGCACACACCTTATTGCAACACATCACATTGTGACACCCAGCCCTAGGTATGGTACACGCAGTGCTCACCCTGCTCTCCCCTTCCCTTTTACACTTCCCTCTTCTGTTTTACTGAGTACTTTCTTCTGTTGCTCAACACGCACTTTTTTCTGTCGGAGCCTGCGTTTTATTGGAGCAACTCTCTTGAGAGGGTGTTTTTTTTCTAAGGGCCACAAATTGGTAATTATACAATGCTGAAAATCATTGCTTGACCAGTGGGTACTTTTTTACCACAAAGCCTCAGTTTTATTTTAGTTTCTTCTTTCTGTAGAATAGAGCAAAGGGGTCAAACTTTCTCCTGGTCACTAAAGCAAAATCAGTGGAATGGCTCGCTGGCTTAAAGAGTGTTTTTCTTGGCAGTTTCAGGATGTCCTGTTCCATAAGGGGGACCCCTTTTGGCACGACTGTCTGAATGTGAGAGTGCATGCTTGTCTAGATATTCTGTTTATATTTCTGTGTATAAGTGCCTGTATTTCTTGTTGGTTATTTAAAAAAAAAAAAAAAAAGTCTGTACAAATTTCTCTGCTTTCACTATAAATAAAGTCTGTTGAAAAGAAAGACCCGTGTTCTGTGCATTTATGTGATAAGTCCTGACCACACTGGGTCCGCGTTGACCCCCGAGCCTCCCAAGAATCTCACATGTCAGCCAAGAAAGAGGGACAAGGAGGATACCGAGTCCATCACAACTCCGATTTCCCCGTCTTGTGTTTCACATCCAAACAGTTATCACATTACTGATTTGCCCTCTGCACACTGACATCATCTCCATTTCAGATTCCAAGCGAAGCCTTTTCGCAGTGAGTTTTGAATTATAGCTACACTTGTGCATTTTGTCGCTAATTGAAACTGTATTTACACTCAGCACTCACACAATTACTAAATACACATAGATTATTTCATGGATCAACTAATCCTTGCAGAACTATTGATTATGTCGACTTTAATGCAGATTTGGGTGACTTATGTAACAATATAAAATAACTATATATCCTGTGCTATAAGACCAACTTAACAATTACAAAATACTTCAAATATACACTTGTTTACATGATTTTACATGATGCAGGTTTGGTAGACGTCGGATCACTTCTGTCCGCTCATGAAGAGTAAGAAAGCAAACGTGAAGCTGACATTGGAAACACAGTGTGATCCTGTGTCTTGAGGTCAGATGGGTAACCTGTGCCGAGTCCTGTGCCGTTCCCAGAGCAGCCACACCCAGAGCACCATGAAGACGACTCTTTCCACCCACCCCGCCCCGCCCTGCCCCCGGGGCTCCGGCTCAAAACCCAACATGCAAATCCTGCCTGTCTAAACAGGCCGGGGGACTGATATTCAAATAATGACACTGCTTTTGTCCTTTGTTTCTTTCTCCCTCTGATCTCTCCATATGCTGTACATATACTGCAGTTAAATCCGGTGGTGCCGGTTTAATTTCAGGCACAGTGACCCCCACCACTCACCCACTCACCCCCACACTCACCCACCACCTCCTCCTCCTCCTCTTCCTCCCTCGCTGTCTCTCACTCTGTAGTCTTTCTCCCCCTCCCTGTCAGCAGGCTAACCACCGAGGGATGCTGAAATATCACTGACTTCATCCACCACCCACCCACAAGCCCACTCTGCATTTGGTTATCCACTTAGTTCCTTTCACACTCTGTCTCATTAAATTATGCTGACCATGTGGATTTCTTTTCTTTCCATTTTTAAAAAAATATAAATTCTAAATCACATTAAGGTCCATTGTTTTAGTGAGTAGCAGTCAGGGGGTCATATCAGACCACAGAGTGAGCAGGCGCACCACACGCTACGTACAAAGATGCTTAGCGAAGCAAAAATACAATACGTGGACGCATCATCCAGTGAAATACTCCAACAGTAGGCATTAAAGCTCCCGACTCCTTGAATCAAGATGTGGACATACGAGCAGGATTTTGTGACGTTTTGGAAGCCTATCGTGGTCCGATGTGGAATTTAGCCATGTGTGATGTGAAACTTGAGAGCACAGACACTGAGAATGAACTTTACAAGACAATAAGAGGCACCTTGTGTTTAGTAGTTGCATTTCTGACATAAAATATATTTAAGTATTCATACAAACAGCATTTTTCAATGAGGTACACAGACCCATTATTAATCCAAGTATTTTTATGTCCTAGAACATATTTAGATGACGGTAACTGAAGCAGCATTAGATAGGAAGTACAGCTGAGTCTAAGTGGAGTACAGATTAGCTTTATGGCCACAATGGAGACAATATACCGTTCTGATATCGATAAGAACTTGTTTTTTAAAGATTAGATTAGATGCTGTTTGGCCTAATGATGTTCTGTACCACTTCACAAAGTGTTCATCAGTGAAACAGTAAAATGTATAAATAGTGTTTTATAGTTTTAGAATATTTCATAGCATATATTGTTGGTGCTTTTAGGGAGCGGCTCTTTAAATCTCCTAGTTTGTATAATGTTAATAAAGGCTTTCTATTTCTATTTCTACAATTGCAAAGTCATCAGATTACAATAAGAACTTCTAAAACTTAAGGAGCGTACAAATATAAGACTAAAACAGGACAAACTTTTAATTTTTAAGTGTGTTTTATTGCATCAAATGTCAGTGCCAGCTCCAAGTCTGAACTACGTACAGGTCATATTTGTCTTTGCAATGCACCAGTGTGTGGATATTCCTCCTCTGTCATACACACATGTGTACATGTGCACATACATCATAACTGCGGTCGGTGCATACCCCCTGCTCCAAAAGCCTTTGTTTCCTTTGTTGTGGCTTTTGCATGCCGAGATCAAACAGGCTTATCAGACTCTTCATAATTCACTCCATCTGAGAGGAGACACATTATTGATCTCACTTGAGTTTGATCACGACGTCTATTCACAGTGATTGAGTGTCTTAACTAAACTTACCAACAGGCACTTGGCTGCCGTCTGTTCCTGGTGATTTATTGAGTTTTTTTTAACAATTATTTAAACACAGTTGTTCGAACCATTACCAGGTAATGATGCACCGCTCCTCAGATTGAATTTGACACAACACAACATGTATCCGTGCGCCGAGCTGAACTGAAATTATGTGTGGGTATTTTAACGGAGCATAGTTTGGCACAAGCATCTGCTGTTCCTGCCCACACGGTGCCAACATGGCAGACAGCTTAATGGCCGATGCCAGGTGGCAACGTCCGGGCAGTGTGACGAAACACACACATCCTCCACCTGCCTGTTACCCAGTGCAACTCAAGTCAGTGTGTTGGTTCTTGTAGATTTCACAATTAAGATTTTATTAAATTATTTGTTTTTACAATACAAACAGTTTCAGTTATTATTACAAGCTCAAAACCTTCAGTGAACTATACCGGTCACTGAACTTTTTGTCCATAATTGTCCCAAACAAATCTCAGTTTGCACAACGTGTGTTACTTTATGGATCAAGCTCAGAAAGTCCTTTTCTGTTAATGTGACTACGTGTCATAACAAGACGGAGGAGTCATTGTAAACCTGCATAATGGCTCATCATGCTTCTTTATGTTAGCGAGGATCTGCGTCATTGAGGTGTGTCATTCGTACACATGGAACGTGACTGGTGCACTGAAATTGGGAAACACAATAAGGCAGCGCATGCCTGAAAGGAGAGTGGGCGTAAAATGGTTGAAATGTACGTCCAACACGCACGGTTTGAAACAACACCCCCCCCTTTGATGTGAGAATCCCTGAGTCAGCCTCTGGAATGCTTGAAATCTGACAGTAAGGACTCTCCGCAGCCGATTTTATCCTCAAGGTGCTGAGTGCTGCTTAAAGCACAGCAGCTTTACATGTCATGTCACGCATCTGTGTCATGACATGATGCCATCTCAGAAAAATTACCCAGAAACGTCTCACGCTGCCTTCCAAGCATTCCAGAGCTCATAACGTGTGGTCTGTGCTTTCCATTGCAAATTGGGCAACACTAGAATGAACCGGAAAAACTGCCAATGGCTGATTTGAATAAAGACTTGTGGGTGCCTTGAGAACATCTTGATTTATTAAAGGGTAGTTATTGGAAATTGACACGGTCTAGATTCAGTTTAATAGAACTGCCAATGTCAACCTACTGGTGGCACTAGAAGACGACGGGGGATCAGTAAAGTCAGTAGGACGCATCTCCTGGAGACCATACATTTAACTATTAATGACCCTTACTGGTCCTCCGAACACGACTGCAGGCTCTTCTGCATGTTACATACCAGAAATCACTGCTGGATGGATAAAAAGTTGAGACACAACTTTGCTGTTCCAACCCAAACAGCAACCTCCAGTGCTGAGAAATGAAGCCAACACTGAGGTGCCAATAACTGCAGTTCTAAAGCAAGTCAATCCCCATAGACCCCAGAGATGGCTGGAGCTACAGCACTGAGGCCTAATCTACATCTGCGTGGCAATATAACCCTGAACCTAAAGCCATGTGGGCCAATCAGAAACCTGAAAAAAAAGGTATTAGCAATCGCGGTTGGCTGCCTACAGTGGTGCATCGAGGCATTTGGGAATCGGACTGACGTGTCAACTGGTTTCCTTGTTCTTCAATGTAGTGGAAAAGTAACTGTGCATTTAAAACATGTCAAAAGGTGTGCTACACTTTGCAACACCATTTGCCAGCAACTGAAGCCAGATCCAGCCCTACCCAATATGGCGCCCCCCTCCATCGGCGATTTACATACGCTTACAAAAGAAATCGAATAGCATTGTTTTGTAGTAATATTAATTGGGCATTGCTTTACATTTTAATCAATGTGAGCTTTTCCATTTTAAGAGTTAATAGTAATAACTAGTTTTAATATTCAAGGTGAAATTTTTCTCGATTTTGTGGCGCCCCCTGGAGGCCATGGCACCCTTAGCATGTTGCCTAATGGGCCAGCCAGCTCTGACTGTAGCAGACTACCTGACCCAACTGGTGCCCGTGTTAATGCTTATTTTTTATATTATGTAGACATCCATAAGCCATTTAAATGTGGGAAAACCTTTACATTCATGGAAGTGTGTGCTATTTTGGCCTCGTCCACCACTGTACAAAATCACGTCGTGTAAACAAAGGAGATAAAGCTACATGCCGTTTCTCCCTATTAGCATTTTAAAGCACATGTAAAGATTCTCTCTGGTGAAAATCATAAATTATGGAGCTAAAGCTAATAATTTACACAAAAACAAGAAGCACATAACTTCTTAAAATGTTGTCACCATGAGGTTGCCATACATAACTGCTACTATTGAGTAAGCTTAGCATGTTAGCATGCTATCTGTAGTCAGGTTGTAGTTTGGGATGGATGGATTTAACTGAACCTCTCCTGATATGAATGGCTGAACTGAAAACTGTTTCTTTTTAAATATATAAGTATAAACCCACTGTGTGCAACTCACTGTAATGGTTTTTTGCATAAAGGTCAGTGAGGCTGGGGATTACCGCGGCACTTCCCACCGTAACTCAATGAATGCCAGTGAAAGAGGAAACACACAGTTCTTGTAAGGACATTGACAAAGAAACAAAGATTACCATCAGCACTGATACAGATCTGCTGTCTCAGATCGACTTGCTTCTCAGTCATTCAGGACCAAAGAAGTTTCCTAATAGATTTAATATATATTTTTAAATCCAACAAAACATAAAGAGATATTCGTCAGTATATTCCAAGCCTATATGCTGGCATCAAACCCGTGTGACGTTCCTCTCACAAACTCTCAGTCTTTATGGCGTTGCAATCAGAGCTAATTTTAGTCCTGTCCACATACTCTGCATGAGGCCTGTTTACCGCATGCAGTGTGGCTGTATGCAGCGCGCCCATCAACGTGCTACAAACAACCACAAAGAGCAAACAAAACCAGACACATCTATGCCCGGCTACACAACAAACGTGCTGTACTCGCTGCTCATCTGGAAGGGCTTTTCTGCAGTGATATTCCACCGGAGGACTTTTACTGCTCAGACTACCTCACCTGAGCCTCCGGATATTTGTACTCTCTCTTAATAATTCTATCACAGCTTTAATGTTGCCCAATGCAGGTCTTTTCAAAACCTAGTCCCACAAACTAATAGGATTTTATAATAAACTTCCCAGGACACTTGGGCCATTAAATGACCCGTTCACAGAGCATATCATTCTAATACATGTGGGCCAGTAGAGTCCTCCTCTGTCTTCTAGTAGGCTCTGTAGGCGCCTTGACTGGTGGTAAAGTTGTCGTCTTCCATTCTGAGACTATAAGTTTCCTTCCCAGCATGAGGGATGTTTGCACCCACTTAGCCTGAGCTGAAGGGAGGGCTTTTAGAGAGAGGATCGCCTAGGACGAACAGGCTTGGGCAGAATGGGATTTTCAACTTGAGGATCAGTTTAATGTTTTCATGAATGGCTAACCAAAGTGTTTGCACCAGTGGGCAGGACCACAACATATGGAGGAGTGGACCAATACTCCCTCCACATCTCCAACAGTTTGGGCTGTCCCTTCATTTCACCCTTTGAAGCCTAGAGGTGGAGCAGAACACCCTGTTTAATATGTTGAATTGTACCAATCTAGTTTTAAGTTCCCGTGATGTTTTCTTGTAGTTCTTTAACCCTTTAAGACCTGAGCCTGGTCTTTTTTTCTTATTTTGATTACACACGAATCAGAAAATGTCCTGTGAGTGCTTGTGCCCATTTTTTCAGAAGAAACTTTCAATATCTGGCAGTTGTTTACGATTTACTGCCTATTATAACAGTTACGGTAATTTTACGGTAATTTCATCCAGCGGATTCCTGGGGGGGTACGAATGAAATTACCGTAATGACACTATATTAATGACCAATATACCAATATAGTGTCATTACGGTAATTTCATTCGTACCCCCCCAGGAATTCATTGGATTTTTCCCAATAGCCAAACCGTGACATAATTACGGTAGTCCAAAATGTGCTTGGCGTGTTGCCGATGACGCACTAGGACTTAAAGGGTTAAAATACCGCTCTATTCTTCCTCTGTAAATGACAGGCTAATATCAGACTCCCAAGCTGACTTTAGGTTGGCCCCCTTGCTAGTGGTGCTTTTAAGTAATAAGGAGTAATGTACCAAATATCTTTGTGACGGGGTGTATTTTAATGCAAACCAAGATACTTTTCGAAACCGAACCAAGTAGTTCTTTCGCTTAAACTTTAAACACCGACAAACAGCGACTGAATGCAAAAGTCAAAACAACAATTAAGTAAAAAATTACATTTGTGGACCACGATGGGACTCGAGTTCAAGTCTCCTGGCTGAAAGTCCATTGACCTCTTTGTAAGTGCTAAATTGCAGCAAGACCGCCATTATGTAATAAATGAAATGCGATAAAAACATCTACTGAATGGTATAATAACATCCAGATCTGGTGGCTTGGAGACCCTTAATTTATCTCTTAATTCAATCAGAGAAATTAAATTTGTTCAGGGAAATTAAACGTGTATTTTCTGACCTCTTTTTGTATGTTCCTCCAACTATTCAGGGATATGGAAGCCCATTTGTTTTTATTTTTCTTCAGAAATGGTACTCCATACAACCTGCTGCTGTCTCAAATGATCTCCATCATGTACTGTACATGCACTTTTTAAAATCCTTCTTACCTGTTAAATTTTAACCTGCTGCTATTTTCAGACATGCACTACATCATTTTAGTTGTCCCTGTTTTTATTTATCTGAATGTTTTTCTTGTTTTTAAGTTTTAAGTGCTTGCGCTGGTGAGGGACGTTTTTGTAGTTTTACTATGTATGCAGATACTAGGAAAATGACATTAAAGGAATCTTGAATCCATAAAGTACCTGTTGTTAATGAACATTAGAACCATACATCAATGACAATATTTCAACGTTAATAGCATAGGTGGAAATCCCGGGTGTCCCCCCCTTCCATAAAATTGTCACCCCCAAAGATCATTGTAAGCACACAAAAACAATTGAATAATAATATAGCAATGTCCAATAAAAGCACAACACAAGCGCTGCAAATTATAAACGTAAAACCTTTTTTTTTTCCAATTGTTTAAAGATTATGACCCCCCTATTTCTCAAAGTGGTTTAGTCCACATGCCGTTTCCAACGGGCGGGGCTACCAGAAGCTCCGTGTGTCAGCGAGCAAGCGATCCTCTCACAAACGATGAGAAACTACACTAATGTGTAAAAGCCAGTAAGTAATTTATCACACTGCTTGTTGAACAAGCTCAAGGTTGTAACATGAAAGTGACATTTCTCCTGCTTTGTCCGAAATCAGCCTCTCTTTTTTCTTTTTTTAAAAAATCAACACGCTGGTAAGCAAATAGCCTAGCTTATGATCACTAACAGGCTATATAACTACTATTATTACTTTTAATAACATTCAACATGCTGAGGGCTCAACCCTGCAAGGCAAGTTCCAAAGGAGCAGGAGGGAGAGAGCAATTTTTAATTCAATCTCGTCACTCTTTTCCTCCATATTCTTTTATTTTTTTGGCAGGAATCGTCTTCCATAACCCTGGAAATTAGTTTGAACATGCAAACAAAGGAGAGGAGAGGAAGTGAAGGTTTCTTTATATATTGTATATCTTTTTCTTTCTTTTTTTACATTTAGCAAATTCATTTTTTTTTAGCATAGATTGGCCTCCATAGAGGACTATTAGTAAAATGTGTTTGCAATTAAAAATCACAGATACCATCTTTAAAATCACTTTTGCTTTTTAAAAATTCAAATCAATGACAAAAAGATCTATTTGATTGCATTAGAACCCTAACCCTAACCCTAATTTCAGTTGTACACTTTAATCCCCTCTCCAAAACCATGTCTGACCCTGCAAGACCAGCAGCCCTTTGCACAAAACAAGTCTAATAAGCAGGGGTCACAGGGATTACTTTAGCAGATGCATACATATCTGGCTTTCAAAACTCACTTTGAAGCCAGTACTCTCTTTCGGAAAATTAACTCCTGCACCCTCCCTTCAGCATGTCACCGTAAATCTCTTGCCGTCACCTCTTCGCTGGATGTTGCTGTTGGATCTCAGCTCTGATCAGATAGCTCGCTCACATTGTGAAAATTTGTGTCAATTACAGGCTGCGGTACAGTTAAAGGGGAACACCTGCCATTTAAAGTGTTTAGTGGTATTTAAAGGGCAATTGAGAATCATAAAAAAAGCCGTACAGTTTTCTCATGTTATTGGTATTTATTGTTCACATAAAAACATGCAGATTGCGACGGGAACACTCCGCAAGTCCAGCAGTAAACACCAGGCGAGCGAGCTCTCCAAAAATAAAAAATGAAGACGCTGACAGCTTTAACCCTCAGCTTTTAATTAATGACCTTCCATATCGACGAAGTCCAAACACGGGGACGCAACGCACTCGGGGTTGATACGCAAAGTGATTCTGAGCGAACACAACGCTGACCTCAAGTCATCACACGGACCCACAACAGAGCGCTGAGACTTTCTACCAGTGTCTAGTCTGTTCCTTTGTAAACATAAACAAAGCTAAACAGAGCAGAGAACACACACAGAAAGCAGATTTTGTTACCCAGGACGGGGCAGCTGGTTTTGATCACCGGGGCAATCAAAGTAAAAACAATCTATTGGATGGAACTGAGGCGGCGCTCAGAGTAACGCTGACCTGCAAGGGGGGCTTTCCTCAACCTCCTGATGAGGATTCAGGCAAACCCCTCCACCGCCACAATAAAGGACGCTGCGGTAAACGACGGCTTTGTAGCTCCTAAACCTGGCCGGGGATTTTGTCTGTTATCAGTGTCACTTTTACCTAAATATGATGGAGGTCAAATATAGTTTAACCGTTAACCACATCAGTATTTATATTGTGCTGCAGCAGGAACGTCATGCTCACTACTTTCATAATAGCTCCACTTTAAAATGCACTTTATAGGCTTTCTGTACCCCATCATCATCATCATCATCATGAGTAATCTTGATATAGCATTACAGCCTGAAATACATTCACATGTCACTGAAGATTTTGATAGATCTTGTTATATTAGGAACATAATATTATTAATTTAATTAGGGGGGCAGTGGTGATGCAACAGGTTAAGCCCCTGACTGCTGATCAGAAGGTCGGAACATCGAACCCCGACTGCGGCCACTGTTGGGCCCTTGAGCAAGGCCCTTAACCCCTGACTGCTCCCCGGGCGCTGCACTGCGGCAGCCCACTGCTCCTGCTACTACTATAGTAGGACGGGTCAAATGCAGAAAATGAATTTCCCCAAGGAGATTAATGAAGGTTAAATTATATAATTGTTGTGTCATTACAGCAAATCATCTGTTGTTGCTTGATTAGTGTGTCCTATCCCTAATTAATTGGATGTTCCATTGTGCAGAATGCTGTGTTCGTACAGTTTAACACTATAAGGCTATTTGTCAGGAAGCCTTCTTTGTGTTCACCTTATTGGAAACAGATCTAAGTTTAATTCGCAATTTAAAACAAATATGATGCACATTAGGGTGGTCCCGAAACTTTTTTTTAGGATTTTGTTACGACCACCTTACCTTGTTTTTTATTACATTGCCTCAAAGAAGTTAATGTGCAAAATTTGGTTAAGATTGAACAATGTTTAGAGGTGCCACAAAGCCATTAAAGTTTTCACTCAGAACGCAATATAAAATATTATTAACTGTTTCATGTTAACACAAACAATCCAGTAATATAACTTCTCGTGTTCAAAGTAACAATAGCTATTACTTGTTTGTGATTTTAAAAATGATTCGTTACACATGTTTGTGGTCTCCACAGTAAAAGATCTAACTTCTTCCTACTCAGATTTTGTTTTTGTTTTTTTTTGCAATCTTTACGTCCAGTGTGTTCATACAGTATATCAAAATGAATAAATGATCGTAAAATCAGACAGGTGAGGTTGTGCTGGAAAAAAAAGACACCAAGCAAGGGAAGGTGAACAGTTTCTAAGGTGAAATATAGCAGCTGGATAGCTCAGTGACTAACACCCCAGACCTTAGCATGGGAGATCGGTGGTTCAAATCCCGCTCAGGGTGCAGGTATCCAGTGAGGACCCTTAGGCAAGGTCCTTAATGCTACCTACCTATGTACGTCGCGTTGGATAAAAGCGTCTGCTAAATAGAATAGAATTGTAGCTGTAGAAAGATAAAATCAAAACGGCCAATTGACCACCAGACCCCAGAGGGTTAAGGACCCCTTAGTGCATGAAAATTAACCTTCTATCAGTCTATAAACTCCTCCTGCCTCTTCTTTTTCATAGAACTGCAACTCTTTTGGGGTTTTGAGATCTTCTCTCCAACAGTCTACACGCCAACTAATTTAATGGCTTAACCCGATTTGC
Organism: Chromis chromis; assembly: GCA_900302755.1. Lineage (NCBI taxonomy): Eukaryota > Metazoa > Chordata > Actinopteri > Pomacentridae > Chromis > Chromis chromis. The sequence continues at coordinate 14,970 of OMNN01058942.1, forward strand.
AACCTCGTGTGGCACCTCTAAATATTCACCAATTGTTCTGAAATTTTGCTTACCTTTTTTAGACTATGTAAAAAAAAAAAAGGTAGGGTGGTCAGAATGTTTTGGTAAAAAAAAAAAGAACATTTCCCATACATTTCGGGACCACCCTAATGCACACACACTGGGGATAGACTCTTTTTCAGATTAAGGATTTGTCTGTTCCTCAGAGAGGAGAGAAGTGGTTAATTCAACTTGTGTTTTTTTTTTGATTTTTTTGGTAGGAAATCCCCATCAACCGCAAATGCTTGTTTCAAAGCAGGGTAAAATGTGTTAAAACATGTCTGGAGGTGATCTTTAAAAATGTTGTAAAATCCATTTTTTCCCCCCAGATGGAAAGAATCTGACATTTAGCTGAGGTTTAGCCCTAATCCACTGAGCTGGATAAACACTTCATTTCAAAAGTGCTTCAAATCATGTCGATTAGATTGTTTTGTCCTTACGTTTTAGCTGCGCTCTAAACTCTGAGGTGTCTTATGTAATGTTTTGTAGGATAAAAGGAACTTCTTGCTGCTAATATGTTAGCCACAAAGAACACTACAACCATCTTTGCATTGAAATTCTGATGATGATGCATGATTGCAAACTTGTAGGACTGTTCTCTCTCCGCTTCTTTCTACAGGTAACATCCTCGGTTGAAGCTCCTCTCAATGCGGTGTCAACAGTTGTGGCTACAGTGCAGCCTCATGCAGAGATGCTGCTGTACTGTCTGCATGAGGTAAAACACCTTCAGGGTTACCTTCCTGTTTACCGACAACAACAACCTGCACTTGATAAACCTCAGTCTGCCGTGTCATCCCCCCCCCTCCTCCGTATAGCTTCATGTGATATTTAATGAAGAAACACATCCACATCCTCATGAAGTTCCCTTTTTTCTTGCTGCCACCTACTGGTGAGGAAAGGATCTGGACCCTGCAGTGAATTACAGGGATGTAATCAGATTATGGCTGGGTGGAACCCACTACAGCCAGGAGACTTAACCTCTTACAGTGGCAGCAGACATTTTGACTTGTCAGAGCAGGAAAATCACAGGTGGTACCAATAACAGTAATGATGCCTTTGTTAAGTTCTATGGTGCCAGTAAGCGTGACATCGAGCCAACATGCATAAAAGTGGAATCCTGAAACAGAAGCAGCGAAATCATCACAGAGCCATTATTAATTTTTACGATTGCCCTTTTCCTGCAGGGACACGTCTAAATGTTGGGAGAGGAGTCCAAAACCTCTCGTTCAAACCAATCTGAGCAATTGCGAACAATTTGCTATCCTGTATTGATGTATTTGACTTTTACAAACTGTATAATTACAGCAATTACAGGTGTTGCTGCTTTGGATATCAGTGAACATCATTCAGTAGAGAGCCTACAGTTGGCTTTAAAGATCCTGCTACCAAGAATTAACTGGAGGAAATTACTGTAATAGAAATAGTAGACACAATATTGGATTTTCACTATATGAATATCTACGAATTCACAATATCAATATTATCACAATATCTATAGAACATTAAAAAAAAAAATAATAACGCTCTTAGTCAAATTAATCCTTTTATTGTGTTTTTTACACTCAAAATCTAAGAGAGAGTTTTAATCCGATAGTTTCTGGTGCTAGAACATTTAATCATATGTGTGTAACATTAACATGATATCAATATTACATCTTTACTTTTGTTGGCAGTTAAACTACTATTTATTTTCCCAAGTTCGTCATTTAATTCATGTACAATGGAGGATTCAAGGTGAATGAATGAACACATGTTCATATGAGATGGCATGAAATTGGCGCTCAGGTCCCGGTTATAAGTCTAATAATAATAATAAATATATAAAATAAGAAAAATAAAGAAAGATAAGTGAAATTACAAGCAATGAAAACAATATATACAAGTGTTTACCAGTGGTAAA
>OMNN01058946.1:5288-16404 GCA_900302755.1 Chromis chromis
GGTTAGCATGCTTACTCAGTGAAAGTAGAAAAAGATAATATTAACAGACAACATTTTTATTGCAGTTTTGTCATGCGGCCATTTTTGTCTTTAAGGTCCTGAGTTTTTTTTAAATGATGCATCAGAATCAATGTTGTTGCTTATCACTGACGTATCAAAATTATATTTATATTTAATATTAACGTTTAATAAGTTTAATTAATGTTTTTATATATAAGAAAACTACAGTAATACTCTGCAAAAAAGGTATTTAAAGGGATATAATGCTAAAATTACAAAAATATTAATATATAATATTTTTGTGGCTGTGCAGACATTTTCATCTTGATGAAGTTGTGTAACTTTTTTAAACTGACATCCAAGCGTGAAAAAAACAACAGCAAAGAAATAGAATGAAGAAGAAGAAGAATTTAACAACATACAAACAACAAAATACATGAATAAAATGACATGCTGTGTAAAAGTTAATCATGAAAACAAGTCAGTGCAGTATTTTGCTTTGACCTGCTGGTCTTTGAATGTGACACGAAACACTTTCTGTTTCCTCAGCATAATCTTAACCTCGTATGTGTCACGGGGACGAGCCAATCAGAAGGCCATTGAGAGACTGAAAGACATGCTGGTTATGGTAAGCACATTACTTTGAATTAGTCACAGACAGATGATAAGGAAATATGTGAGTTACACCCAGTGTGGTTCGAGTAAGAGAATCGTTGTTACTGGGGTGTGTAAGTATGTCATGTTTCCAATCTGATTGCATACTGTGCCCATAAATTTGGGTGTTTCCTTTACAGAGCAGCTCAGATAAGCGTTTCCTGGTGAAGCAGCATGCCACAATGCTAAGACGTCGAAAGGACATCAACAGAGTTCGTTCTGCAGAGGACACCCCCCTCAGTCACTGGAAAGACCCTCCTCCATGCCTTTAAGCTGATTAAAGTGTCCACAGACTTCCACTTAGCTGCAGCATGGAGGCCTGAGGTGGCCAAAAATGAAGAGTCAAAAGACTTTTGAACTGTTACTTTTCCAGTTATATGAAATACAAAGATCACAAATACAACTGTGAACCTTTTCTGCAGAGGTCACATAAGTCTTAATGTAAACTAAACATGAAGTGTTTTTTTTGTGTGTGTGATGGATTATCATTTTATGTCCTTTTGAGTGCGCTCAGCTTGATTTATACAGTTTAGAGACATGAAATGAATGTATGCAAATGAACGCTCTTATTTTATTTATAGACATGATAATCTTAGTAATGTTCCACAATGTCACTTCAGGTGACAGTGAATGTTTTTCAAATGCGATGCGGTTTCTGCATGTTTTTAATCTTCATTCGTATTTGGCATCATACTGATACTTAAAGGGAAGGCAAACCTGCAGCCTACATGTTATCTACTTGCAACATATGTGTAACACCCCTTCGTGTTGACACGCACACACATGCATGCACAATGAGACACGTACGTGCAACAGAGCTACAGAAACCATGCCAAAGATACACACATAGCACTGTGATGAAGAAACACCAGGCTCTTGATTTGTTGCCAATTTTGGGTGAGTTGGTTGTATTTGTGTAAAATGTATATAAATATATATATAAAACAAAGTTATTTAATGGACTTACTTACTGCAATATGTTGTTGATTTTTTTTTTTTCAGCTACGGCAAGTTTGCTCATCAAGATAAGTAAGTGTGTTAAAGCGGTACTTAAGATATGAAGCTCAGTTTGTGGAGATCTTATAATTAATTCAGGAATTTGATATAAGTTTTCCCCTTTTATTGCTTTTCAACATTAAATCATGGTCAATATAATTTGGCTTTTTTGACAAGAATTTTTTTTTTTAAAACAAAAAAAACGACTATTTAATGTCAAAGTGAAAACAGATACAAGGTAATTTAAAAAAATAATAATAATAAATAAAATAAGCGATTGCATAAGTATTCCCCTGTTTAAAGTTATTCACCTAATTCAACAAAGGTGCAGCCAGTTGGTGCTAAAAGTCACACAATTAGTGAAATGAAGATCATTTAGTGCACTGAGTGTGTCTCAAGTGACTGTAGTATAATGACACCTGTATCTGGAAGGTCCAGTCACTTGTGAATCAGTACTCTTGGATGTACATAACGACACCATGAACATTCCAAGCAACTCTGTGGAAAGATTATTGAAAAGCATAAATCAGTAAGTGCATTATAATCCTTTGGATTATAGTTTAATCCATCCTTAATAAATTAAAGGAATATGGCACATGCATAAATCTGCCTAGAGCAGGCCGTCCTCAAAACCTGAGTAACTGTGCAAAAAAGAGACTAGTAAGGGAGTTCACCAAGACACCTATGACTCCTCTGATGGAGTTACAAGATTCAGCAGCTCAGACTGGAGAGATTGTTCATACAGCAACCGTTGATATTCTTCACCAGTCAACCCGATATGAGAGAGCGGCAAAGAGAAAGCCACTGTTGAAAAAGCTCACATTAAATCTTACTAGAAGGCATGTGGGAGACTCTGAGGTCAACTGGAAGAAGGCTCTTTGGTCTAATGAGACTAAAATTGAGCTTTTCGGCCATCAGACTACACATTATGTTTCGGGGACACCAAACATTGCAAATCATCATAAACACACCATCCCCGTTGTGAAGCATGGTGGTGGCAGAATCATGATGTGGGGATGTTTCTCAGTATCAGGCTATGGAAGGTTTTTAAATGTAGAGGGAAAAATTAATGCAGCAAATTATAGGAAAATCCTGGATGACAACCTACTGCAGGCTTCAAGAGAACTGCAACTTGATAGAAGATTTGTTTTCCGACAAGACAATGACCTGAAGCATACAGCCAAAGCTACACAGAAATGACTTAAAGACAACACGATAAATGTTGTAGAGTGGCAGAGTCAGAGCCCACACCTCGATCCCATTGAGAATTTGTGGCTGAACTTAAAAAGGCCTGTTCACTCATGATCCCTGTGCAACCTGACAGAGCTTGAGCAATTTTGCAACGACAGTAGGGTGCACCTACTAAATGCTGACTTGTTTTGTTCACCTGCTTTACATTTCAATTAACTGACATACCTTTTTTAGAAATCTGTTTTTGCCTTGAAAAAAAAAAAGCCCTTTTCTGTAAATTCTTGTGTCAAAAGCCAAATCAAACAGATCATGATTCAATATTGAAAATCAATGAAAGGAACTTACAATGGGGGGTGAATACTTTTAATAGGCACTATATTTATTTCCACTGTTTTATTTCATTCTTTAGGTGGATCAAGTCCTCTTCGCCCAGTGTTGACTGGTCCTGATAAGGCCTACCTCAACTCAAAGGTAGCTTTTCGATGTATTGCCCCCGACTCCCCTCCACCCATCACCTATGAGCTATTGAAGGACAACGTTATCCCGGTCGACATAGATACCGATCCCATAGGGAACCAGTCTGTATCATTCCTCCTGAAAGTCTCTGCAGCATCAGACGGATTTTACCACTGTAGGGCGACAGCTGGAGGAAGCACAGGAGTCAGCAACAGCATCCAGCTGACTGTTGTCAGTGAGTATTGGATGCTGGGTATTTCAATGAACATTAGTAAACTGGACCTCCTCCTTACCTCCCCAAACCTCTGTCATTCCCTCTTTACCAGTTCCAGCATCAAACACCAGAGTGACCTCCGACCCCTTCCCCCCTGTTGCGTATAAGGGGTCACGCCTTGTCCTGAGCTGCGATGTCCAAACAGGCTCCCACCTTTCCTACGCCTGGTTCTTCAACAAGAGGAAAGTAACATCTTATGCCTCGACCTTCTTCCGCCTCACTGGGAACAAGCTGGTGATGGAGAGCGTGACTCCAGAGCATGCTGGAGATTATTCTTGCATGGTTTGGTCCATGGTGCAAGGCATCTCGAGGTTTTCTAGCAGCCAAGAGGTTCAGGTACAAATCAAAGGTATATATCAACAACAACACCTTTTATGTTTTAACAAGTTCAACAAGATCTTTCATGTCCCCAGAAAATTCAGTCACACTTTTCTAGCCGATATATTTTAAATATTTAGCTCACTTTTCTCACATTAGGCTCATTTTCTTCACATTTGAGGTAGAAATAAAATGGTGAATCTAAATCTATATCTAAATGTTAAATCTAAATCTAAATCTAAATCTTAAATCTAAATGTTAAATCTAAATCTAAATCTTAAATCTAAATGTTAAATCTAAATCTAAATGTGTCGCCAAGTGTAAAGCTAAATATTTAGAAAATATGCAAATAGCCTACGGCCATGTTTTGGTCCTTCCCTGCACTTCACCTCTGTATCCACAGCACGGGCGGTTAGAGGTTAGAGGTGTGGGCGGGTCTGTGCGCGCTGAGAGGCATGGGCTATTTGCATATTTTCTAAATATTTAGCTTTACGTTTGGCAACACATTTAGATTTAGATTTTAACATTTAGATTTAGATTTCAAATTAACATTTAGATTTAATATTTGGATTTAGATTTAACATTTAGATTTAATATTTAGATTTAGCATTTATATTCACCATTTGACTTCTACCTCAAATGTGAAGAAAATTAGTTAATGTGAGAAAAATTAGCTAAATGTGAGAAAAGTGAGCTAAATATTCAAAATATATCAGCTAGAAAAGTGTGACTGAATTTTTACATTCGGCACCCCATACCAGAATGTATACTTCAAGTTTCAGCTCAAAATACTGAATGGAGGTCTTTATTCCATCATGCCAGTAATAAGTTAGTAGCATGGTTCTGTCTGTAGAAATGTTAACCTACCACTTTGGTTGAAATATCTCAACAGCTATTGAATGATTCAATTTGGTGTAGACATTCATAGTTCCCACAGTATGAATCCTGCTGACCTTTCTACTGGTGCCACTATGAGACTGACATTTTTGATTCTGCCTAAAATCAGTATTAGCTGAATTGCCATGAATACGGGACAAACACTGACTTCACCTTTGTTGTGCATTTTTGCTATATAGTATTACTTAAATTATTAATCAATCATTAAAATAGTAGGGAACTACTTTTGGCCGAAAGTTTTTCTTACTTTGTAAGGAACCTAGACTGGATTCTCACAAGGTCACAATCACAAGAGAATCTGTCTTGCCAAGTTTCAATATGCACACGTGACCGATCAGTCACACCAATCAGTGTCCCATATGTAAGTACTGGCAGTTACTGCGAGTTAACCCAGTAGATGGTGATAGATGGTTCACCCGATCACCTGCCAAATATTTTTTCAAAGTGCCTTTCCTTTTACCAGATAGTTTCCAAGGACGTCTTCTCAAATGGTTTGGTGGAATAAATCATTTAGTGTGTCAGGCCATGGCTTTTCCAGGGGCTGAGGCCTGAGCTCTGTGCAGCCCAGTAACTACATTAATCTAGGGAAAACATTTTTCATGGACTTGGGTTTCTGACTGGCAGCATGTTGAAATATTAAAGTGCCTTGCCTGGAAGCAAACAAACTATAGTCTAAGATATCATGTAGGCTGCAACATTAAGACTCCCCTAATTGGGATTAAAGGTCCAACCAAACCATTAAAAACATCCCCAGATAAAGACACGCAATGATTGTCGTCATACTTTTGGTCAAATAATCCTGATTTGTTTCAGTTTCTCCTAACTTTATCATCTCTCTCCCAATCCTCTCCACCAGTCTATGTTTCAAAACCCAAGATCTCCTTCTCCATTTTCAAAGAGGGAGACGGTTACTGTGGCAATCTAACCTGCTGGTCATCCAGCGGGAGTCCTCCGGTGAACTTCTCTCTTTTGGTAGATGACCAGGAGGTGGGATCTGTCACAGCGACAGACTCCCTCGCTGCCTGGTTCCAGGTCACCGTGGTACCCGAGCTGGACATGGGCGTGGCACGATGTCGGGTGAAAACTGAGTTGCAGGAACTGATGAGTGAACCGGTGAACCTGGAAGTAGGTATGAGCCACACTGACACGTAATTGCAATGACGTGTGTTTTTCTTTGATTTACAACCTTTAAATCTGCTGTTCTAACGTTCTATTCATCCCTGTCTGTCCAGTCCCAGTTGGAGGGGACGTGAAAGTGGAGGTGGAACATCTGTACACAGCAGAATCCAAACTGGCCGCCGCCAGGCTGAGTTGTCATGTCAGGAGAGGAACTTTCCCTTACATCTCCTGGCTCTTTAACGACACCATCCTTCCCACATCACACGAGGATTCCCACATTCAGTCCACCCTGCCTCACTTTGCCCTCGCTGACCGAAGACGAACCCTCGTCCTCACTAAGATCAGCCCTGAGGAGACTGGGTATTACCGCTGCAGGGCCAGGGACGAATATGATGACTCTGGGCCTTGGGTGGAGAGCGTCGCTGAGCTAGTCCAAGTTACAGGTGGAAAGATCAGGACTAGGCAAAGAATAATAGTAATCTTAACCCTCTAATTCAAAAAACTAACTAGTGGGTTTGAAAAGCATGTTATCTTTATTTTATTACCTGTACAGCACTTTGATTGAAAGCGCTTTACAAATAAAATTATTATTATTATTATTATTATTATTTTTAAAAAATCACCAAAATTACACCATTTATCAGAGCCAGAAAACAAAAAACTGAAAGAATCAATGGATTTTAAATTTCCCAAACGTCCTTGAAGTTCTCATCTATGTTTCCATCAGAATTTAAGCCTAATATTTTGTAATTTCATCAAAATTACTTTCTTCTATATGTGTCATTTAAAATTTGCAGTTTGGTTGAAGAGTCCATACACTGTAAAAACTGTTGTCCTAATGTTGGGTGTCCATACCATCCATGTACAGTACTTTATGCTGTCCCACAAAGCTGCAGTTAAAGATGAAAAAAAAACTACAGTTGTGCAACTCAACAGCTGGCGGTGGTGTTGCAAAATTATGTCTCACGAATGTCTGAAATCTTCACATGTTTCTCACTATTAGTAAACTAGAGAGTGTGTTATTTAGGGAGTAGAAGATGAGTGAATAAGGGAGTGATTCCACAGTCAAAGACTCCAAGACAGTTTGACTCATAATTTCTTGTAAAATGACACATTGCTGTTTTTACATTTAGGTTTTTGGTCAGATTAAACAAACAACATACACACTGTTAATTAATCAACTTTAAAGGAACTAGGAGGTGGGCTTAGGTAACTTTTATGCAGATGCAGGCGACAGTCTTTTTCTACTTTTCTTCTGTAGCTGAGTCACTAATGGCTTCTTGGTGGTGGCAAGGAGCGCAGACTTTAGTTTTTTACAGAATCTGGTCAATGCAAAAGATTTATTTCTGGCCATATTTTAAAACGAGACACAAAGAATAAAGTGATTCTGATGAGGTATCACAATTTTAAGCATAAATTTGGTTTAGTTTTGTGCTAGAAGGACATTACAGATGAGTAGTTCGAGGACTGTGGGAAATTTGAAAATCCAATGAAAAAGGTAAAGAAAATGTGACATGATTATTCGTTATGATTTTCTGATGAATCCGTGTTGAAAATAATTTTTCCAGCTCAAAACTTGTAAGTGAGTAGAGAGGCATATAGCTTCTTTATGGGCTTTTTTAGGGTTCTATAGCACTGGGCTTAATTTAAGAGGGGGATTTAATGATGTTGATGGTGGCATTAAATTCCATACTGTACAGCTTTAAAGTCAAACTGTACCTCTTTTCAGCAAATTAATAAAATTAGTTACATGTCCCCATAATGTGTCTTTCAGGTTTTCCCCTCAAAACATTGCAAAGATGGTTCGTTTCACCATGATCTGTATGAACCCCTGGTTTTAAGGATGTTCTCCATGGATTGCTTGCCATTTTTCCCCCATTTCTGGCTCTGATAAATGGTGTAACTGGTGATTTTTTAAAGGTGCCTTTCAGACCCACTGGCAGGTTTTGGGGTTTCGAGGGCTCATCGTAACATTTGACATGATCTTTTCTTTTTCTTTTTATAATTGGGCTCTTTGTGTAGAATTTCATCTTCGTGCAACGTCTTCCACTGAAACACCATCAAGTAAAAATACTATATTATATATTTAATTGACTTATATGCCACCTCTACAGTATGATGAACTGCCCTCGTCTCCTCTCTTCCACAGAGGTTTTCTTACCCACCATTGAGGCGATCACTATTGCATTCTGCTGCTTCCTTCTCCTGACACTGGCAGTGGCTTCAGCCTGTGTGTACAAGATGTTTGACCACAGCCAAGGTGTGTTTTTCTGTGCCTTTGTGTGCATATGCTTAAATTCATTAACAGAAAATGTGTAGCTGAATTTATATTAAACACTCTTATGTCTCCACCTGACTCCTTTTTCCACAGCTCATGCCCCCATTTCTCCGACAAAGTAAGTTTTATCTCATTGAAGCTAAGTTTACTGTAACTCAAATCAACCTGCTGAACAAAGTGTGTATCCTCCCATCCCAGGTCTGAGGCTATTCCTCTGTCCGAACCGACGTCAGGAAAGCTGACTGATACCTCCTCTACAGACTGATGTCTTGAATTAGGTATACAGACCAATAAAACACAAAACTGCACATAATACAGTCATTTTAGATCAGTGAAATACAGCCTACTATCTAATTGTACTCTAATTTACAGGTCCCTTAGGTTCCTCTAAATAATATACAAATGTAACTTCATAGTAGGTTTGCTTTAAAGGACTGTTTAATTTGACACAAATTTTATGGAAAATAGATGTAGTGTGTTGGGTAGAAATCACAACATTTCAAATACACAGCTGTGTTTTTCAAATACAATTGAACACTGTCAGTTTTGCTATTCAAATTTACGAAAGCTTCTGAGAAAGTCATTTGGAAAAATACAGAGAAACACACAATAAAGTGTTAACCAATTAAGAGTTTTTAATAAATAATAAAATTTTGTTTACAGGCAAATGTAGAGCAGGCAATAATAGAGGTCAAAGTGGGTGCTGGTGTTGCACTGCAACTACATTTTAAAGTGTTTTCTAATGTTTTGTCCAAAATACATGAGGGGGGCAAAATGTTAAGGGCTACGTGGAGGCTCAGGACAACAAGACACGACACACGATAAGTAAGACGGTTCACGCCTCCGCGTCGTCCATTAATTTCTGATAATGGACACCTCGTTGGGCATTATCCCATGGTCACTTATGAAAGAAAGAAATATTAAAATCAATTATTAATACGTTAATGTTGTTATTTTACTGTTAAAATCTTAAGTTTTTCACAAGAAGCGGCTGAGTGGACTATTTAATATCTCTCGTTGTGATGCGTTGCCAAGGTAACTGGCTCTGACCACAGAACCTGCAGCTGGTCTGCCACTGTTGCCAACTTGGCGACTTCCTCGCTAAATCTGGCGACTTTCCAGTCCTCTTGGCGACTTTTTGTCAAAAGCGACTAGCGACAAATCTAGCGACTTTTCCGGGTGTTATTGGCGACTTTTCTCGTGTTTGGCGACTCTGACGTGAAAGCACGTATCGTTCTGCAGCCACTATCCTTAACGAGCAGTAGGTACTGCCGTGAGCCCCTCCCCCGTCTCAAAGCATCACAGTCTCGCCTCCCGCTGCAGTCCCAGCTGCAGTCAGAGGAGAGGAGACCCACACTGAAAATGAGCCGCGCCTGCCCTTATCGGTAAATACCACATTTTACCGATGGTCCCTGAACGCCTCACATGCTGGCTACGGTAGACGCTAGCAGGCAGCTAATAGTAGCACCAGTTGTACGAATAATTATCCAGGTTGAAACCGAGTGATTTTTATCGGCCGCGCTGTTTTCAGCAGAGTTTTCTACGAGCGGATCGCATTTTAAATGCCAATACCAGTGGATCATGTTTATATAGACAAAACTGATCACCATTTGTGATCACTCGGTCAGATGCAGCCGTTACAAACTGAACCATATGTAGTAGCATGTCACAATAATACACCGAATAGGTTAAAGAAAACTATAACATCACTTATGTTCTGTCTATTGTCTTGCCATTGTAATAAATAAACTGTGAAATAAGGTACATTAAGGTATCTTCTGAGTTTCTGTTGTCATGGTTACCAACTAGCGTTTGAGCCAGCGCAGTAATTTAGAACAATCAGGCTATTTGACCGGAACTTCTTTATAAGTATACATTATCACTTTTTAATGGACACCATGCAGCCAATCAGAATCGAGTATTCACCCAGACCATGGTATAATCAGGAATAATAGGCTAGATTTAATCACACAAAGTTGTATACAGAGGAACAAACCCACATTAGGTATCACCAAGCTAGGAGTGTAAACTAAAAAGCGATAACGAGAACCAAAGGAGAAGTTAAACTAACTCTACTAGGAATATCAAACTGAAACCAAACTTGGGGTTGTGAGGGAAGAGATCCTGTGCGAAGCCGGTCCGTTTCTTCGGAGGGGAAGCGAGAGTTGCACACCACGGCAGGCGGAGATCCAAACTGGGAACAAAGAGAAAGTATGAGTCGAGCGCATCACAAACAGAGCCGACAAACAAAACTGAGGTCAAGAACTGACTGTGTAGTTCAACGGTTCGACGAACACTGAAGACTGGCGTCAGGCTTTAACCAGTTGCTCCTGTGAGTGCAGGAGCTGATCCAGGTGCGTCTCATCAGCTGATCGTAACTTAGGCCTTGTCCACACGTAGCCGGGTATCTCACAAAACGAAGATATTTTTCTACGTTTTGGCCTGTCATCCACACGAAAACGCAGATTCACGGCATCAAAAACAAAGCTTTTTAAAAACTCCGACCAAAGTGAAGATTTGCGAATTCTCCGTTTATGCGTTTGCGTGTGGACACCAATAACCGGGGTTTTGCGTTTCGAAACGTCACTGCCTGCGACAAAATATGTTCTTACGTCACATATGCGACCTGTGTTGCTGTTTCTTGCTCTTGTCCTGGCGCTTTTTACCTCCGCCAAGCGAGAAGCGCGAAGTGGAGGTTATGTTTTTGCCTGCATTTATCTGTTTGTCTGTTTGTTAGCAAGATAACTTGAAAAATTATGAACAGATTTTGATGAAATTTTCAGGAATTGTTGATAATGGGCCAAGGAACAGGTGATTAAATTTTGGTCCCCCCCCCCCCCCCCCCTCCCCCCAAAGTATATTCGTCATTAATTGGACCCCAACATTCATCGCAGCGGCTCACTTTTTACATTTTGCCCCTCGCACCCCAACCC
>OMNN01058977.1:0-24368 GCA_900302755.1 Chromis chromis
TTTATTGTACTTTTTGGCCATTGGCAATTTTCTGAATCAAAAATTACATCAAGTACCTTTTTGCCAGTAATAATTTTGTCATACCAGCTAAGAAATACTGTAATATTGCATATTGTTTTACTGCATACTAAAGTTTTTGTGTGCTGGAAGACACATTATTAGTAGAATAAGGAATCTTAAATACAGACTCAACCTTCCAGGGTTTTTATATGCTATAAACCTATGAAACTAATCTCCTCATGTTGCAGGGTGGGGCTTTTCATCGTCTCTCTTCTTTAAAATCAGTTTCCAGCTCAAACACGTATGGCTCAATTCCTCCCATATTACAACTTGCCATTGTGCAGATTAGAGTAGTTTAACAGTGAGCAGAGAGGAGAGGGCTGCATAGATCCAGCATTCTTAAAGGAAGAAACAGTGTAGACTTACATAAAAGCCATTTTAATGCAGGAAGAGATTCAATTTAATGGAAAAAAGTCTAAATATGTAACTTTGAAGCTCAAAGATCAACGACCAAAGACAGATTTTAAATGTTCCTTTTAGTGACCCATTTTGAAACTCTGGTTCCAGTTTCATGTTGTTCCTCCTCTCTTCTCTCTCTTATCCACTGTCTACATAAAAGCAAAAATATTCCCCCAAAATAAAAGCAGGACAATCTATCAACAATTAAACAAACCTTTATTTATGGACAGTCATTCCACATTATGACAAGAAGGTATGCAAACACACGATACACGCACATACATGGAAAGTGGTTCGAGTCATTCCTATGTTCAAAAGGCAAGCGGTTACAGCAGAGAAATGAACAGTTAATTACAAAAACAAACACTTTTTATTGCTCTTTACAGCAACAGTTAACTTCACCCATAACCTGATCATTAGAATATACTTAAGGAAAGTTAATACTATTTTACACGCAGAATTTATTTACATCGGCAAAGCCTGAGAGGGGACACAAAAAGCTCAATTTACATTCTCATAGTGCTCGACAGTTGAACAATACTCCATTCTCAGTACAGGGGTTTGTGTTAGATTCATTAAATGTTCAGTCTGTGCGACAGGCCATGTACAGTTATCACATCCAACACCCGTTTTATCAAAAGACCTGAGCCAAGAAACAAAACATACAGATCACAAACAAAAGAGAACACAATTCCGATTGAAATATCTCCGACAGACAATAGCGAAAGAGTTTTATAAGTCGACTAAGCAGCCTCCCACATCGCTACGACATAAACTGTAATTAGAGTTAACGCTCCCGTCTGGCTTCAGCGAGTGTTTAAATTTGTAAAATCAAAGCACTTCCAAGTTTATTTGCTTAGAAAATCACCACCATCCGTTAGCGAGAGCCTTCTGCACATCCTTTCAGCTTGCGCTTTGAAACGAAGGCTCTGCACTCCGTCGAAATAGCTGTGGCGGCTTTTTATGTCTCGTAAAAAGACGTACGAGGAGACCAGCTATCAGTACAACTACTCAAAACAGCACAGGCAAGCTTATTAATAAGACACCATTACAAGAGTTCTTTTACTTTTCATATTTTCAATTTTCTGTACATGATAAAAGAAAGCTGTGTCTTTTTGTTCACACGCTGACGACCACACTCACACACACACACAAACACACTTGGATGAAATCAGAGAGCCTAAAACAAAGAAGCAGAGCGTCAACACTGCTGCCTTAAGATGTTCTTTGTGCAAGTGAATTCTTCTTAAGTAAATACTGCAAGACTCTCACTTTGCACAGCCCACTTGTCCAATGTAACTGTATTATTACCCATTCAGTAAGAAAAAAAGGGTAAATCTCTTTTCACATGCGGCGGTTAGAAAATACAGTCATTAAAGTGAACCGCTTGAAAGCAGCCACTGTGGATTTTAGTATCAAAAACAGTGAAACCTAAGGTGATGCATATTTTTCTCTAAGAAAGCAGGAGAGCAAAGTCCAAGCTGTTTTCAGACTCCTTGCATTGTAAGAGGTGTAATATCTCACCCCAACCGTTTCCAGTGTGGTCTGAACAGAGACAGTGTTTATGCATGATTGTAAATGTGTAACTGGAGATGCTGGATGGATGATCCGGCACCTGAGGTGAGCTCTGTGCTTTACAGTGTCTCTACACCACCCCTTCGATGAAACTGGTGTCCAGGTGAACGATGAGCATTCTCAGGAAGGACATCTCCTTGCGCGTGTTCTCGAAGATGATTCGCGGGTCGTCAGATTGGCATCTGAGGCAGTTGGGAGCCATCACCATGGCCAGGTTGTTCACGTCCATCTTGGTTATTGCAACGTTGGATGGCTGAGCGAACACCTGAGATAATCCAGATGTGTGGAAAAGAAAAGCAATGAGCAAAGCACAGCAAGCGCTCCTGGAGTGTACAGACCGACCTTCGGCCTGCAGTGAGGCAGCTATGAGTCACATTCAGTTATTATCTAAATAGGTCAGATGATTAATGTTTTAAGTTTTAAGTCATTCAAAATTAATTCATATTTAAGTTATCTAAATAGGTCAGATGATTAATGTTTATGTGCTCTAGTTTTTAGAGGTTAGTTTTCAGTATAAAGTTTAGATTAGGGCGAAATTGAGTTCAGGACTGTGTTTTTCTAACATGTTGGTCAGTATCATGTGTAGGGATGGGAATTGATAAGATTTCCACAATTCCGATTCCATTTTCGATTCTGCTTAACGATTCGGTTCTTTATCGGTTCTCTTATCGATTCTCATTTGCACAGCAGAGGACGTGCTAACGTTGCCGCTGCTGCTGAGATTCACTCCGGAGTGGATTGAAAACGCGACATTCATTCAAAGTTATCGCTGTGTGTGCAAATGTTTCTGCATATTGGTAGTATTTCCTCCCTTTGGTGAAATATCCACTTTGCAAGTATTGCAAGTTGCCCTGTTGTCATCCTTTCATGTGAAATGTAACCAAACTTTCGAGCGTTTGTGCCGCTTGGGCGCCGTGTTTGCTGCTGGATGCACTGGTGAATTTGCGCCCATTGGAATTAATAAGGGAATCATTTGCAAAATTGGCAAACGATTCCAAGGAATTGAAACACTGGAACCGGTTCTCAGCAAGAATTGCTTTTCGATTCCCATCCCTAATCATGTGCAATATTTCATCACAATGTGCAATTTACTTTATTATTTCAGTGTCATTGCCAGTATTATTTTATTTTCTATTTAAGTTTTATTTTAGATTACCTATGTGTAATGTACCCTACTTGTATCTTATTGCTTTGCCATTAGGCACTGCATTTATTCTCATGTTATTGTATTTTTTTCTGAGCCATATCTGACACAAGAACTTCCCTTTGGATTAATAAAGTTCCATCTTACTCGTATTCTTACCTGTAGGAAGTGGATGAAATAGCAGAGAACCAGCCTGTTGAGCTCAGGCAGAGACTGCACCACAGCGATGGCCAACACCGGGTCGTCACAGTTACTAACGCACTGCTTGTAGAAGTTCATGGGGATGAGAGGCTCCTCCAGCTCCCGATACCAGAGCTTCATCAGAGAGGCTGAACGAGGGAGACACATTCTTTAATATGCATATTCCCACTTCACATACACAAGCAATCCAACAATAAATAAGACAAAAGCACAACAGAAACAATGTCTTTCCTCACCGGGAACATTGGGGTCAGAGAGATTCTCTGGGATCCTCCACTGGTCGACTTGGAGCTTCAATGCGTTCACTTCATCAATGTCTCCAGGCACTCTGAGGATAAAACACGACGCTACAGTTACACAGAGCGACCACTAGAGGGACCTCTACCTCTATTGAACATGCTCTTCACGCCCTGTGGCAAAACTGTTACTCATGCACACCCAATTGGCTTCAAATGTGGCCTGGTGGCTGAAAGTATTCTGCTCTTTGTTTGCAGTGCTTCTTTGGAACAAAACAAAAACAAAATAAACACAATGTAACCAAACAACACACTCTTCAGGAAAGTCCCCGTGAGGATGCAGAGTTTCACAGAGAGATCTGTATATAGTAAGTTTGATGAAAAGGAACAGCTTTCTAATCAAGCCAAGATGCTGCAGAATTAAATTTGCTGGAGAAGAAACCTTCACAAACACACAATTGTGACGCTCCCACGTGCTTGTGAGCTTAAGCAGTAATGTAAACACGTATCATGAAGTATCAAATTAAACAGCGCCGGTCTCAGGAGCAAAGCAGGGCTGTGTTTGTTCTGTCTGTTCTGTGTACTGTACACAGGGAGAGCCTCCTTAGAAATACAGATTTGCTAGAGACCACACACATTTGTTTATACACGCTATACATACAATACAGCACACACACACACACATGTAAGACCTCCTTCTAATTTCCTAGACTACACTTTCTTTCTCTCACGCTGCTCAAGTCGAGGCATGAGTTGGGTCTGTCTTACCTGAAGATGCCCTCCGTCTGAGCCCCGCCCAGAGCCAGAACATACTGGGAGAGCTGAACCTGCACCCAGGGCAGTTTCCTGTCTGGGAAGAGCTCGCTCTGCCTTTCCATCACCTCCTCCAGTGAACTTCCAAAAAGGGAGGGGGTGACGATGGCCCGTCTGCTGTGGTCGATCTCCTCCAAGGTGGGCTTGCGTAGACCCTGGAGGGTGAGAGGTGAACAGAGGGGAAGATTTACTACCTGGGTATGTCAGGAACTATGACACTAATCATGGCTGTGTCTGCAGCTGCACTACTATGACTGTGTCTGTGTTTACGTCTCTACCTGTGACTGTGTCAGCGTACCTGTAATTATGCTTCTCTCTCTGGTATCTCAGGTGACTCACATGAGACTCACAACTTTCAGACTGATGTGTCCTATTTTTATCATGTGGAAATGAAATATTTTGATAGCACATCTAAACTCAGCACGCTTAACTCTTTTTTTATGTTTTAGCTCACCTTTTTGCCACCAGTGATCGCCACCTTTTGCAGCTTCCGATGGCAGAACTTAGCATACGTGCTGATAGGAAGGCCTGCAAGATGACAGAAGAAGCAAATTCAGGACTGAGGAACAAAGAAACCCAACTCCACAGGAAAGAACAATATGCACACCCTTGTTATATCCTCCAAGACCCCCAAGTAAAACCCTTAAGCATCAGGCATTACTGAACACACAAAATAATAAATGATTTAAATTCTTTCCCACAAACAGGACAAGCATTGTTTTTTTTCCCACAGATGTCAAACAGAGCAGGAGAGGCAGGCAGTGGTAATTGGAGAGACATGTTGACGATGTGATTCTGGCATATGGGGGATTAGAGCAGGCCCGGCTAAACTGTCAGGCTGAGGGAAGATTTACTACTGTTGAACAAAAGCTTCAGAGACAGGATCCAGCCTACACATCCAGGTGATTCATCAGCATGCGCAGACAAAAAGGCCTCAGGAGAGAACGAGAGACACGGAAGCTCCCAGTCTGCTACCTGCCCTAAGACGCTACTGAAGGGCCCAAATCTAATTCTTAAGCGAAACGTATTAGAAGAACACGCTGTGTTCTGAGACCGAATGTACTTCAATAGACACAAGGCACCTGATCTGTCCTTGAATGATTGTGTGGATTTCTAGTTTTCAAACAAAAAGCCGAAAGAAAACCTCGATTGTTCGGTCATTGTCTGCGCTCATAAAAAGAAATCATCTCCATCTTTCATAGCTGCAGTAACTTGAACCAAAACACTGAGCTCTCGTGGGGTCTGTTCCCGTTTCCTAGAGTCTTCACTGTATCAGCTACCTGAACCAGAGCCAGATGGACAAACACACTGATGGGATTTTAAAAAGTAACAAATACTTTCCAGCGTTTTCTCTACGGTTCCCAGATTTATAGCAAACAGGTGACTCCTATGCATGCTTGCAAATGCTGCTAATCTGACCACGTCTGACTATAATTATGTCTAATTAGAGAGATCATACCAATAATTTGCCCTTGATCTTGGCAAGTACGAGCTTTTTTTTCCCCCAAGGCTCCCAACATAGAGGTTGTACAGTTATAGGGGGGAAAAGCAAGAGTGCAGAGCCTCTGTGCTGCAGTGAGAAAAGGGTTTGAACAGTACTGGTGGTCTATATTTACATCAGAGTTGATGGCATGAAAACAACAACAACCAGGCAACTAAAGCCCGGGAGAAATGCGAGCTCATTAGGAGCTTGAGTATACTGTACCAGGCTGAGAGCGGCATGACACCTGTCTACACACTGGAGCTAAACTTAACAACAAAAACCCAGAGCCATTAAAGAACCTTGAGGAGACACCTTCTGTCTCGTCTTCGTTATTGCTTATGAGATCCTCATCCAAGTGCTGTCTGAAGCCAACCCACTCTAAGTATCCAAGCTCAGACCAGGCCAGGTCTGGGCTGACTACAGGCCCCTAATTCCCACGTGCGACTCCCACTCCTGCTGCTCACAGCTGCCTGCTACTCTGGTCAGAGACAATGCGCGTGTTCCAGCCTCTCCATCCATCAAGCAAACAGCAGCTTTCATTATACTGTTTTTCTGGTAGCCGGCGGTCATTAAGATTCCTTGAGACCTTAAGAGTTAGTCAGAAATGTTTAGTAGGCTTTCTCTTTGGGCTCTTAGTCAGCTGGACTTTTTCCGGCATAAAGCAGTAAGTCTGAGTCACTGAAGCGCAATGTGTGAGGCCGCTGCTGTGGTGGCTGTTGTGAGACGATTGGGTTCCTCTCTAGTTACATCATCATCAGAGCGGTTGGTCTAATGAGGGCACGTGCCAATGAGTAGCTCTCCTCCTAAATGACCGTCTGACACACAAGTAGCAGAGAGACCACTAATATGATTCACAGTGTGGTCCATTGTGTATGTGCTGAACCTTCTGACATTCTCATCCCTCTTTTTTTCCAACTCAGCCTTCTGTGAAACTCATTCATTGTGTCCGCAAGTACATCAGCATGTACTCCTCTGACAAACTGCACAGCACTGACTTTTCCATCCCACTCTTGAGTGGTCTCTCTACAGGGAGTGATACGTTTGATTTGTAATGGTTTGCATTGCTTAGAGACTCCAAACAAGTTTTGAAGAGAGTAGAAAAACATCTTTGGGACTCCCTCCCCTAAGTGCTACCGAGCTCGGTCCAACAGATAAGCTTGTACAAGTGGGAAATACTGAGTGCACATAAACAAGTAAAAGATTTACCTTCTTCCTCTTCTGTATTCTGTTTTCGCTTCTTTCTGGACTTTGAATTCTTCTTCAGCTTTAGTTCCTGCTGTTCCAATATGAACTGAGTCACTATGAAAACACAGAAGATAGCAAAGGTCAAGTTTCTGATGGTCAGTTAGATAAGCAGTCAGAATATTGGGCTGATCATAAACATACTGTGCTTGACCGACAAAGCGAAAGTACAACTCCACAGGAAAACAGAATACAAAAAATAAAATGTGACTTCCATTAAAAAAGGTGAGATCTCTCTGGGCTACATAAACACTGACAATCAGACAACAGAGGGAGGTACAGAAGAAAGAAAGGTGACCCACCCTGTTGCTCACTCTGAGACTCACATTTCTTGTCGCTGGTGGGCTCCGTGTGTCTCTGGATGTAGCCCTCCAGGTAGCAGCGGAACTTGGGCGAGGGGGCAAAGAAGGCCAGACTGACAGCCATCAGCTCCCAGCCTGCCGCCAAGCTTCTGGGGGTGGCATTGGCCGTGGTCTGCCTCACCAGCTGCACGTACAGCTCGTCCCTCAGCCCCGGCATGTCCCAGCACTTGGTGACAATGAGCAGGGCGCAGTGACGCCGGTCGAGACGCGAAGGCCGGTCTCCCATGTAGGCCTGCACCAGCTTGAACATCTCGCAGGCCTCCTTCCTGACGGCGCGGTTGCTGGTGACTAGCATGGGCTTTTTGATGGATCCGCGGTTCCAAGACAGCATGTTGGCGATGGAGACTCGGCGTCGAAACAGGCCTTGCGTGTGCATGTTGAGGTGCTTGCTGGCCCAGTCCTCCATGCCCATGTCAGGGGGCGGGGGCTGCCGCAGGGTGGCGTACGAGAGCTGGTAGGCAGATCCTCCTGCTCTGCCTCCTGCGCCATCACCTCCCTCTCTGTTGTCATGGTTGGCAGAGCGGTGGGGCCCCAGTGAAGCCGTCCTTCCATCCACCATGCCTTTCTTCCTACTCTCCAACTGAGCCTGCAGCTCTAGGGTGCCCGCCTGCAGGGAAACAAGAGGTGGACATGAGACATAGAAGAGAAGTTATACAGAGAAGGAGCAGGAAACAGAGTAGAGGAGATAGAGGGGGGTGAGCCAAGAGTGCAGCAAAAGGTACAAACTGTGTGTGTGCAGCTGCAGTCTTGACTGTGTCACACTAAGAGCTGGGCTGCCTTCCGCCTACTATGCTCTGCTCTGCAGTGCTGGGACTCGAGGGTGAATTGTTGCAGGACCGGCACATTAATTTCCTAATACCAGAAAAGAACTGTAGCAGGAAAAAATCTCCCCAAATCCTCATGAACCCTGGCCTCAGCAGCAGGTGAGCGTATAGTGGCACAACAGGCCTTTACCCCTGCCCCTCCTTATACCAGGATCTCCTCCCCTGCAAAACCAAAGCTATGCTCTGCACAAGACCTCCCTGTGATCTCTGCAGTGGAGTTTATGACTGTCAAGAGCACCTCAGCTCCCTTAACAGAGAAAACCAGTAACCAAGATATGCTCCACAAATAGCCAGGAACAACATAAACCCTGAGCCAAAATCAAAGCTCAGATTTACTAATGGAACATAAAATGCATTGGCATGTCTTTTCAGTGAGACCCTGAGGTAAAATGGAAGTGGTGAGTGCCAGATCAACTGGATTTCAGACTTTGGTTTCTCAGTCTTATGAAGCAGATCTGAGGTTTGGCTTTGCAAAGAGTCTGTACAGAATTGATGTTTCTGAAAGTGAGTAACAGAGCTCAAAACTAAAAGATTAAATGTAACAGTGGAATAAATCACATGTTTAATAAGGAAATGAGACATAGGCTGTACAACTTCTACTTTCAGTAAATTAAACTGTCTCTGTTCAGCTTACAGTTGCACATAGTGGTACTATGGTCATACTACGGACTGAGACAGAGAAACAGTAGAAAATGGTTTCAGCTCATAGTAATGGAAATTATTCTTGGAGTTTGTAAAAATGGTTAAAGATGGTATCAGTGCAAGTTCATTTAAAGGTCTTTCAGCAATAACAGAACATTCAAGTCTGGAAAACGCAGAGTTCCTCGTACATAGCAGACCATAATCTGTGTGTGTGTGTGAGTGATATTACAGCAGGTCTGGAGAACATTCCAGGACAGACTTAGGGGGCCCGCTCAGTGCTCCTTGGCTGTTGTCTAACATGCTAGAGCTACAGTGGTACCAATAAGCCTTGGTACCAGCCTGCCTCCCCTTCCTCCTCCTCATCTATCTGCCAAACTTGGGCCATATGGGCCACAGTGGCCCTCCTTCCTGACCAAGGGAAGCCATGTCCTGAATCTTTCTGGCCTGGCATGGGCCCCAGATGCCCAAGCATAGAGCTGGCACATGAGTATACGGTACCTGCAGTGCAGGGCAGATGGACGGTGGTAAGAGGATGACAGGTAGTGCTGGGACTGCGGCCATTATAGTCAGCAGAGCTCAGTTTGCTTACAGTCTAATGTCCTGGGGACACTTAGGCCCTCAAGACTGGAATGTAAGACGCATTACTCACAAAATGCTCTGTGTTCTTTTCAAAGAGACAGATTAGCTTTGCTGTTCTCATCCCAGAGGCCCCTGTTGCATCAAACATTCATTATTACAGTTGCAGAGGCGGAGCTGGACGGCTTCTGAAAACAACACTATAGTGTTCGGAGGTAAGGGGTGTAATTCAGTTGCATGAGGAGATTTGGAGATTAGAAGCAGTAGAACTGGCTCCACATGCTCCTACTTAATTAAGTGTTTTAAGAAGTCAAATAGTTCTTTCATCTTCAATCATGTGCACCTTTTGTGAGGACCCTTGACATCAATATTAGCTACCATGTTTAAGCTGCATGTGCCTCTTTGTATTTTTTGCTCTGAAATGTCAAAACATAACAAATCCACTGTGTTGTCAAGGGGTTTAAAAATTGAATTTGCCCCTATAGTCAAGAGGAATATTTCTGCTCAGCCAAACAATCTGTCCATTCTGCTACTTACAGCTCTCTGAGGACTAGAGGCACTCAATAATACAAAAGCAGCAGCAAAACTTTTACAATGTGCAGATGCTTTATTGATGCATGACTTGGCCTCAGTGAGACTCTTCCCTAATCTGATAGTGAATCTGGAGAGATGTCAGTAATCTGAGCTCGACCAGACCAAACAAAGCTGAATCCAAGCAAACCTGCTGAAGTAAACAGACCAAACAAAAACATACAGGCTGGACCTCTTAATCAGACAGGAACATGTGGTATTGTTGGATTAGCTAAGATGTATTGTTTTACAATCTGTATTTTGTAGTAAACAGTCATTTGACTTGTAGCTGTGGGCCTCACACACTCACACACAAATATAATAAGAGGTCGGGTTACCTGCGAGGGCGGTCCTGGGGTCTCCGGTGAGGACAGGCTGGCCTGGCTATTTACACTCATCTCCAAGGTGTCCACCTTTTCATAAGTCCTTTTTTGCCTCCCTGGTATTTCCAGAGGAGTCAGGGCAGGGTTGCCATAGTTGCCTGCCCCTTTCAGTGACCGGGGAGCCCCGGTGAGGTCCTCTCGTGATGCACACCTGCCTGCTGACCCCGCTCCACCTCCTCCATACCACCGGAGTGAGTCTGCAGGGGAGCGCGTCCGAGGTACAACAACCCTCTCCCCCATGTCTGGGTCCAGTCCTGCTCTCACCTCCCTCATGGTGTTAGAGCGGCTCACTACCTCCCTCATCTCGGCCATCAGCCTCTCATTGAGGGCGGACAGTTCCCCACTGCTGCCTACTGACCCCGGCCTGCCTCCTGTACCTCCACCGGCTCCCACTCTCCTCCTGCTCTTTCTTCTCAGACTTGGGGACGGGCCGGTGGAGTAACCAGAGTCTTGATAGTTCGCTGTGGCCTGTGGGGTTGAGGAGGTGAAGTCCTGAGAGGCCTGGCTGCTCTGCCTGCTGTGTCGTGCCTCCATGGCACGCTGCACAGTGGCCTCCAGGACTCGCCAGTTTTGTTTCTTGTCCAGTGTACTTGGGCCCGGGGTTCCTGATTCTCTGTCCCTCATCTGGCCTCGAGTCTGTTGCAAAGAGTGGGCCTGGGGCTGGGGATGTGGCTGAGGCTGGGTCAAGACAGTGTCCTGCCTGGAGGTAGGGGAAGGAGCACGTGTGGGAACAGGAGAGCTGGATAAGAGCCCTTGTTTAGGGTCAACGTTGACCATGTGCTTGATGCACTCCAGACCAGCTGGGCTGTAGTCAGATGAAGAAGGATTCCTCCTGTGTCTGGACCCTGAATGAGATGAACCAGGGTGTTGGAGGTGTCTGGGCTTCTGGAGGCTATGGGTAGGTGTCAAGCGAGACAGAGGTTGTCCATTGTACAGATGCGCCCCCTCTACCTCCATGTCTGTAGGGGGTTCATCATATATGGGAGAGTCTGTAACCGGCTCGTCATAGATTGGGGCAGTGCAACCATACTGGGGGGAGACAGGACGTGGTGTGCTGGTCTGTGATCTGTGAAGGAGCGGACTTGGGTGGCTGCTGTCTGATGTCACCAAACAAAAGCTGCCGTTGCTGGCTTTTCTCAGGTGATGGGCCTGACGTGTGTCACCTGCCATTTTGCCAGAAGGAGCAGTTTTATATCCCTGGGCGGAGTTTAAGTGTCCTCCTTGGGCCTTGTTGCTGGTGGGGTGCAGGGTGAAGGCATTGGCTTTGCTATGCGCACTGTGCTGGAGGTGCTGCTGCGGTGCTGGGTTGGGCTGGCCGCGGCTCATGCTGTTCACCTTCACTAACATGGCTGCCTTAGAACCGGGTGCTGGCTGCCATCTCTGAGAAGCATCCCTAAAAACACAGAAAACAGAGGCAGAATGAGATCACGTGATCATAATGAGATCAGAATAGACATCAATGACTATATAAAGTCTAAATAAACACCCAAAAGTCAACAGACAGTACAATAAAAGCACCATGATCACATACAATCACACACAGGCATGAGGCCATTGGCTATATTTCAACGACTCTAAAATACCCAAGGCTGACAGGGCTGGGAAAAATCAGCAGCAATCCACAAATTCTTCTCTTAACATTTCATTGACCTCCACAGACTCTACTCCATTTTTAGTCTGGCAGTTATAATAGTCTTGTCAAAGCCAAGAGACAATAACTCCAGTGTGTGTTGTGCGAGCTAAGTGCCCTAAAAATACTGAGTGACTGAACACAACACATCTCACTGAAACCCTCCTCACATGTGTGACTCAGATGTCTGGAGAATATATTAGGCTACGTTATGAGTAATACTTGCTGAGAGTCTATGGACTATATATATATATATATATGATTAAAAGTCTGCCAATTCAATCACTGAATGAACATGTGGACTGTAAACCAGCAGACCATGTTAAAAGAAGTTGATCTGAGGGAAGTAAGGACTGCAGTGGTTCACAGCTGAGATCTTCACTCAGGTCCAAAGGTTAATTCTCCCCCTTTTGGTTGAGCGACCGCGCTAACTTCAAAACCAACGGCCCACTGCTAATCCCAGCAGCGTAAAACAATCTGCCATCAATCTGGTCACGCTGCTCTGGTCTGCTGCCCTCCACTCTGCTGTCGCCTCATAATCTTCCTTTGCAATCAGGACTTTTCATTCCACAACTGATCAAAAACCTGCCCTTTTAAAACTACCAAACGTGTCTAAAGCTGGCATTACTGCACAAACATGCATGGACACAGCGCCTAGACACGTGAAGCAGCACTGAACCTCAATATGCTTCCTCGCTCAAAAGGTCAAACAGGTAAAGGAGACTTACCTTCCCTCCCTCCAACCTCTACTTAACGTTCAGTGGGGTAATTAATTACAACAAAGCTGATTGCCTTGTGTCCTGGTAAATCCAAACGTAAACACAGATCAGCAAAGAGACAGAACTTGTGTTTGCTGGCTTCCCTTTTCCAAGAGGATTCAGTTGAGACTTGGGCTGTAACGGCAGGAAGAGGACGCAGAGGGAGGAGAGAAAGAGGCGGAGTGACCCTTGTCTCCCCCCCACATCTCTCTGGAACAATGCTGAAACACTTCCCCAGAGGACCTCAAGCCAACGGCAAACTTCCTCTAGTCCCCCTAGCTACAGCAAAGCATTCTCTCTCTCCCTCCCTCCCTCTCTGTCAGGACCCTGTGCCACCCTCCACTATAGAGTGAGTCACACCACCTCTGCTGTTTGAATGTAAACAGGCTCTCATCTTCAAACGGTCCCGCAGATTCGCCATCCAGGCAGAGGCCTATAAACAGCTGGGTCTCAGCCACCTGGCACAGCACCAGAACAGCCTGCCCCAGCCGCTGATGCTGGGAATGCCCCAAGGCCCCCACCTCACCAAAACCAATCAAGACGGTTTACTGCCTAAATAACACACTCACAGACAGACACGTGTGAAGGACAAGCTCTGATGGACGGGATTCACCACAAACCACCGCTGTTTAGTTGTTACAAGCAAGTGTGAGTGTGTATGGTTACACAGGGTGGTCAGGGGGGGTTGATAGGTGCCAACTGCAAACATGTGAAACCACTGTTTGTACTCTTTGAAAGAGTGTATGTTTTGTCACCTTGTTCTTGTCAAGCAGGAGGTGGTGATACGAATGCTACAAAATTATTGCCACCTCAACAGCTGACACACAGATGACTGTTTAGCACTGACTTGCCACGGCAGGAACAGCTCACACATGAAACATCAAGGCCTTTTCTCATAACTGGACTTCACACACTAAAACCCACAATCATCAAATTCCTGCCCCATTATCCACAAACAAACCAAACCTTGTTACTCGCACATTAAACAGTCTGTGGGTTAAACTAACTGCTAACTGTGTGAGATGTGAATCCGTCTTCAGTGTTCCTGGTGGGTGGATGGGTGACATACTTTATGAGGACTGACCCTGACATAGTAGTGACCACCACTTCCTGGAGTGTTGGAGAGAGGGCTTCCCCGTATGCAATACAAACAGGAAATGCCTAATGTGATGTTCACACGCTGCATGCGGGGCGGAAGGGGGATTATACAGAGCTTTACTAAATGTTTTAGTTTATTTTTGGGAGATTCTGTATCACTGGCCCCAAGTAGCCCCTTCCATACTTTACCTTCAAAAAAATTAACCATGTATCGCTTTGGAAATAATCGTTAGACCACTGTGACCACTGTTTTCTGCCTCTTCCTTTGCGGTTCTTGGTTGAGCCGTACCGCATTTTCTCCTTAAGGTTGTAATGGACAGCTGTTTTGCTGCTTCCAAGCCGGTTAGCGATGACTCTCTTCCTGTATTCCTTTTTGTTAAACACTAAGATGGTTGTCTTCTTGTCAATTCTCATCATTAAAGAAGTGTTGAATGATAATATAGTTTAGATGATCTGTTAAATTTACCTATATACATATACAGCTTATGCACGGAATAATTGTGACTCAAAAATGTTTTGAATTTGAATTGAATTTTATACTATCACTAAATTATCTTATGATAAAATTCAGTTTCAAAATTAAATAGTCTGTGCCTGAGGGATTGAAAAAGAGCACAGAAGAGAGGTCTGTAAGGAGCACCTTGCTAAATCCAGCTAACAGTTTTGGGACAGAGGGATTTTGTCAAGCTTTGTCTTTGTTGTTCGCCTGCCATTGTCCCCGTCAGGCTCAGCAAAGGTCTAGCATGTTCCCCCCCTGCAGCACTGGCACATTGTGTTGGATGTCAGCAGGGAGTTTGATGCAACGATCATCACGACTGCATGGAGGCTGGTAGCCATCGCCAACGGTAAGGCTGTACAGTGTCTTCGATCTCGATTCAAGCCTCTAATCCCATTACACAGCTAGAACAACACTCGCGTATCGGCCAAACCCAGGTCAGCTAAATAAAGTATGATTATAACCCTAAACTGAAAGAGAAGCAAAGACGGCACAATGGTGAGAAACTACAACAGCTATAGCAGGCCTAGGACGGGAGACGTTTGGTGTTGGTGGTGGTTGTAAGGGGGGGGTTGAATGAGAACAGAGCGAGAGAGACAAGGGAGGATGGTGTGAGCATGTGTAAATGAGAAGGGGTGGGGATTAGTCGTGGGAGAGTGCAGCAAGGGAATGAGCGGGAAGGCTGGAATTCCTCAGGGCTCATTCAGGGGCCTTTGTGGAAATGTGGGGAGCCTCACACAATGCATGGTTGTGCCATCGTCACGGAGACGCCGCCCTTAATGACAGCAATGGAGATCAAGGCCGGAGAAGAAAAAGAGCCATCTTCCACCTTCAGAGTCAGTCGGACAAACACACGGGCGCTTACGTAACACTGAACAGGCCTGGACTTTACTCTAACCACAAAGAAAGTTGTTTAGAAAGGGTGTGTTGCCGGCTGGTAGCCTGCCTGTCAGGTGTTAGCTGAATGTAAGCTGGAGGAGGGGATTATGCACAGCAATTTATCACAGAGGCTAAAATAGACATGATAATTATCGCTGGGAGTGTAACCACTCTCTCCAGATTTTTCCAAATCTCCCGTTGTTTGCAAACAGATCATCTCAACTATTTCTCAGGCACACCTGATTAGACACAGTGAACACACCTGTGGTATGCCAACAGATGCATTTACAAACCCTGTCATTCAGACCCCGGAGCTAGCATGCGAGAAAGAGAGATAACTGTATGATAAAACAAAGTTAGAGGCCCTTTGGAAACATACGGGGTAATCTGATTGGCTTCTGGGGCAACAAATCAACTTAACGGTCAGCAAATTTCAATTAGTCTCGGCAGCTCTGGTTCCACAGACACAGTCCAAGATACCTCTGTCACTTTTCTGAATATTCCTGTGGTGAGTTCGTCTCAGTAACCCACTGAATATTACTATGGGAAGACGGCTGTCAGCAGCTGTCCTGTCTCTCCTTTCTTTTCTGCCTGGAATAACGGTTGTTGGAAAAGCCATCAGCTGAGTCACTTCGGCGGATATGGATTGGAAGTTCTTAAATATACCTCCTGGGAATAGTGGGGTTTGAAAAACAGGGGTTATTATTAACATTGGCTGGACAGGAAGAGGAAATGAGGTCACATAGGCCAAGCTTCTGCTACACAAACACCTCAGAGCACAGACCAATGGGATCACTGCTATCTGCGTACAGGAAGGAAACTGAAAAGACAAAGACGATTCGCTAAGGACAATGTTGCATCCACTTCCTCTGATGTTCAAAGCTGATTTTTCCTCTCGCTTTTGTCTGTCATGAAAAAAATAACCAAGTGGAGCCATAAAATAACATTTTGGAATAGAGGCAAAGCTGGTAGCATCCTAGTTCCTGTAAGACACCTCCAGAGAGCCAGCTGTCCTGCAACAGCTGAACTGACGCACCTCCCTCCTCTGAGCCAAGATGTCTACCAGCTGTGTCTGTCTGTGGCTCCCGCAGCCTGAGCCTGTGAGGAGTGCCGGGCTGGGTCAGAGGACAGCCAGCAGGACCGTTCTGACGGGGCAGGATAACGCCAAACCCTACTAGATTCCAGAGAGACCCGCCTCTGGAATTTGAAAGTCTATCTGCAACTCTTTTCGTGAGGACAGATCCAATTATAGCACGCAGTTTGTATGACATTATCAAGACTGCAGCCTTTTCTCTTTCTCACACACACAAAATCTGATACGATCTAGTTACAGGGATCTGAACAGAAACATAAAAGAACAGATAAACAACAACAGAGTAGAACACAATACTGTCTCATTAGATATGGATGCACATAAAGAGCTTTTTAGCACACTGAACACACCATCATCATCATCATCATAATCCTGCATCACAGACAGACTATAAAATCAGACACAGACGGGCGTTCACGGGTGTCGTTCTGCTCCAAATTAATAAAAACTGGTACAAAAGAGAGCGTGTGATGTGAGCGGAGGAGGCGGAGGATTTGGAACGTCTACTTTATGGGTGTCCTTTCTCCTCCCTGCTCGCCACCCAAGTGGCAGACCTGCTCCAGGAGCGCCTGAATTACAATATGGGTTTGAGTGATAACTGGAAGCATGTTTTAGGGGTTGTACAATATAGGTGTACAACTGTAGGTCAACTAAGAGTAGAATATACATTTATATTTCGTGTTTTGATATGTTTTATGCTCATATTTTTTTAAAATAATTTTTAAAATTATATTTATATATCTTATACTTTCCTACTTACTTTAAGACTTTTGATTGGGAGCACCTGTAACTAAAAGAAATTTCCCCGAGGGAATCAGTAAAGTATTTCTGATTCTGATTCTGAACTGAACGGTAATCTGATCAATACTGGACTCACACTGCCAGACAACTAGGGCATTTTGCACTGTATGAAAACAATATGGTTAACTGATGAAAGTTGTTCTGTAACGTGTTAAAAACTCAGGAAGAGTGTTCTACATTAACATAAATCACTTTCATAAAGTACTTATTCAGAAAGCTAGTTTGGTTAGCACTGATAAGATTGATATTCTTTTAAATTTTAAATCAAGTGTAATCATGCTGGTTTGGTTGTTTCTGTTAGGACTGTGTTACGAGTATGTTAATGTTGGATTATTACTATGTTATTATGAGTCAATACCAAACAGTATTTTTGTTGTGTTTCTCTCTCTTAATTTGTTTATGTAAAAAGAGAAAACACTATTTGTGTACTTTTGATAATAAAAGCAAAACAAAAACACACTCTCATCTCTGGATACTGCATGTCAGCTGAGGCAGTCAGAGTAGGCCTGAGGCCAGTTCTCATGTGGTGGCATTGGTTCTTCATGAAAACACTAAAAACATTCCATCACACCAGAGAGAGAAGTTAACTGTAAAGGAGGGTTTCAGTGATATCTAAAATAATACTATAGAGGTTTTGAATCTACTGCTTCAGTAAGACACAGAACTGTAGCTCTGTAATCTGGCTCTTCCCATAAACTTTGCAATTACGAGAAATACAGAGTGGAATTGGAACATGTGGAAGAACAGCGCAGAGATAAAAAACAAAAAAGCACATTGTCAGAGCTAACCAAAGAAAAGTACAGGATCACAAGTTCAGCTTTTTTTGTAGGGGGAAAAAAAGAAAGAAAGAAAACCTTCACTATTATAGGCAGACTTAAAACACCAGCTGTAAAGATCTGAAAACTGAGCTTACCACACCGGGAGTGTAGAGATAAAACAAGTCTTTCCAGTGTGTGTAAAAATGTTGTGGCTACGTCCTCAGAATGGCGGGAGATGAAAAGCATGAGAGGCTACTGCTCTCGCAGTAAACATGCACACAATGTGTGACTCATTAAAAACTTAAAACTTTATCTACCCCATAAGACGCCCCCTCATTTCCTAAATAAACCCACTGGTGATTTCTCCCACATGACTCACAGCCAGTCAGTCACAAGCATATGAGGGGAAGCCGGTTTCGCTTTGGCCTTTATTCAGACTTTTTCTTTCATGGTATATTAAAAAAATCCCTTAAAAACTTCCCCTTAAAACAGAAACTGAAACATACATTAAAATAAAATACTTTCAGTTTAGTTTCTTTGTCTTTGTTGGCTGCTTCAACAGACCTGCAACCTTTTAAGGCAGGTTTTGTCCTTTAGCTTCCCTAAAACACATCACACTAAAACGTAACCCAACATCCTTTTAACTGAAGTCATTGCACGCTCATAAAACCATCTACACTGTCTCCTCTTTGATGGATAGCAGCTTTGGTAAAAGTGCACATAAATACACAATCTATCAACACAAAGGAGCCGAATCCACTTAGACACTGATAAACCAAAATCTAAGCATTCTGGATCTTTTCAAAGGAATCTAAAGCCAGTCAGCGATCAGGAAAGGCGAGTTTTAAGTGTCTAATGTCAGTGTGGCTGCCTCTGACTGAATGCTTGTGCGCCGCTATATCATTACAGGGCTAAATGAGAGGGCACATACAAGTCATTTGGTGTTCTTCTCCATTCAGCATACCTACACTTCCTGCTTAGAGAAAGCTCTGAGTTCACCCTGGGGGACAACTAGGTTTAAGTGAGGGCCTTTGTTCCTTTTAGTGGTCCATTATACACCCCAGGGCAGCCCACAAGACAAAAGAGTGCCGTGACCCTGATGCAAACCACCT
Source organism: Chromis chromis (assembly GCA_900302755.1). Taxonomy (NCBI): domain Eukaryota; kingdom Metazoa; phylum Chordata; class Actinopteri; family Pomacentridae; genus Chromis; species Chromis chromis. Next base: position 19,136 of record OMNN01058977.1, read on the forward strand.
TGGGTCACTTCTGGGTTGTCTTACACCATGTTGTCATGTGTCATCAGCAGACTTAACATCTACCCAACCTCAGCAGGTCTCCTGTAACTCGAAAGCTCCACGGAAAGAAGCCCACACACAGCCCAGATGGGCACGTGCGTAGATCACACACTTTCTAGAGTCAAACCCCACACAGATGTTACCTGGTTAACAACAACATGCAGACACACACATGCGTTTAAAGGTGGTTGAAATTTAATACAGATGTTATAAAGCCAGTTGATCTGTAACACCTTTCAGTCCCACATCATGGAAAGAGATCAGTTAGTAACGGTTTCCTGCCCATAACCACATGACTGACATGTTTACCTCTGGAGACCAGGGTACTTCCCTGATGAGCTCTACAGGTTTTAAGCAACAAGAAATTCCCAGGACATGTGATAAGACTTAACCAATGAGTAACAGATTTGGCATGCAGGTAGAAATACACGCTTACACTTTCTATAGTCACAAACACAGATGTGACCTTTACAAATAGAGGGATATACAGACAAAGGAAGCTGCATCAACTAAGCAAAGGTTAGAACAACATACGGTACGGGGTGTACTGTGTGGAAACTTTGAAAATTATCCATCCATTTATCATGAACAGATTTATTAATAGCCTTAGACAAAAGGAAACTAGCGTTGGAAGAACTGGGATTGTCCCATCTCCACAATGAACCACTTTGTTTTTCAAAGGTCAGAAGTTAATAACATTTCATCTCTGCTGAAATCTCACAGAAAAAAAAGGGAAGAGAAAAGAACATGCAAAGACATGTCTGAAATAGCTGAGAGGTTCAAACCAAACATTGAGGAACTTAAAACAACGAAATGCCCCGTCTATGGAAGTGGAAAAGTTATGACCGGAAGTAGGAAGATCAAAAAAAAGAAAGTAAGAGGACTATATTCTCATAACACTCCTCTGCTCTTGCTCTGGGCGAGACACACAGAACAATTAGCTAACCTCAAACCCTTCCAACTCTTCATGTAAACCTTCTCCCTCGCTCTCACTCATTGTTCCTTGTCATTATCAATAAGGCGCGCCACTAACTGAGGACAAGCATGTCTCCGAGTTTATTTTCATCCATTTTGAGCTGTCACATTCCACCCTCTCTGTGCGTTTGGTGGTGGTTTCTAATTACCTGCTAAAAGATGGAGGCTGGTGAGCATTTGAAGGGCCATATGGCTAAGTAGGGTATCAAGTCCCAGTGAGATAGAGACTCCTCAGTGAAACACAGCTGGCCATTGTTTAAAGGGGGACAGAAAAGGTTCTGGGAAAGGTTGAGTCACTGGGGCAGAGTGGGACCCTGTGGGGAGTTTTAACACTCCCCACACACACCAGACGCAATGCAACAAGGCCTCCAGGAGTGTCATTCAACAGACATCGCTTACCAATTAGTTCCCCCACCACCTTTACATAATAGCAAAGGATCAGAGGGTCAGAGGAGAGACCTCCTAAAGGCCAAGGTGAGGTACAAGAAGAGGCAGAAGAAACTGGAGAGCCACAGTCGCCACGGCAGAGCCTCTGAAAACCAGCAGGGTTCGCCTTGTTTATACGCAGCTGGAATGTAGTGGTTCTGCTTGTTATTAACCACAGACAACACTCTCTCACATGTCTCTCATGCAGGCACATAAGAGGCGTTACAGTCTTTGATGGCCTAGGGCCTAGATTTGTTTTAGGAAAATGAAATGAGTGCTGGAGCAGAGAGGGGCAGGGTGGCAGCGAGCACACAGAAGGACACTAAGACGGCCTCAGTGGCCATGTGCCAGAGGAAACAGGAGTGGCATGTCTGGAATCTGGCTTGGAGGGAAGAAACGGTGGTTTGGATGAGGCCACAACACCAAGCACATGACGGGGTCTCTGAATGACTTACTGTTAGACCCCGTTCTGCACCAGTAACCCTAGCGTGAGGGGAAATGTCGTGCTCTGTAATACTACTGACCATTTTCCCCATTTGGTAGCGATTTGCTGAAATGGCTGGGCACGGTTCACAGGCAACCGTATGGAAACATGGGACATATGGAATGTTCAGATAAGTAAGAACGAAAACAAAACAGCAGTTTGAGCACAGCTCAAGCGGTCAAAAGTCAACATAATCCTGCAAGTTCTCATAGCAGAAGTCTTTACAACACACTATGGCACATGCTGTGGTCACATTTGTTCTCCTGGAAATATGATCCACTAATGATTAAGCATAATTCTCTTTCCAGACTTACTGTTGAGGCTATCAGAGTTAGGTCAGGCTTACCTCTGTGGCTCTTTGCAGCTATCTGTGCTGTGTTCGGTGCTGCTTCCATCTCCCTGCGATCTGCTGTCCACTGCTGGGTCCAGCTCGGGGTTGGCAGTCTCCTCGTTGGGCTCCAGGGCTCTGGGGATCCGGCTGTCACTGTCCTGCTCTGGCAGAGGTGTGCAGCGCCCCTGGCTCCCTACGCTGCTGATACTCCCTGTGGTCCCATGGTGGTGCCTCTCCACGCCCCCTCCGGCCTGCTTGGCCTCACTGCATCGCTTCATGGCCTGGAGCTGGGAGAGGGGCACTATATCGGCTCCCTGGGGTCGGTGCCAGACTGTGCGGCGCCCAGTGGAGTTGTAGTAGTAAAAGCGGCCACTCTGGGGGTCAAACAACTCCCACCACTGGTTACCGTCTGCCTGGCGGACAGGAGCACCTGGTGGGGGATCCCAGCCGCATTCACCAGTGGTCAAATTCACATACATACGCTCGCGGGAGCGTGGCTCCAGGATCTCCACCCAATCAGCGCTGAATGAGAAGAAACGAGACAAACGGTAAAGCGTTATTTACGGCTGAAAACGGCAACAGATTATTCACCAACAGGATACGATGATGCATAAGAGGCCACAGTCATGCCTGAGTACTCATCGACTCGACAAGCAGTAAACAACTCACACTGTTTGACAGACTGAGAGGTTCAAAAAAGCCCACTTGCCCATATGGAGAGAATGTTAATGTTTGTGTTCCCTACATGTATCCATCTGTATGTGTGTGTGTGTTAACAGTGATGTCATCTCGAGGCAGTCGAGCGGCAGGAGTGATGGTGCGTATGTGTGTTTCCTGAATAAGGAGACAGGTGGACACACTCCATGAGACACCAGGCATGGAGTCAGCAGGGCCCAAAGAGAACCATACGCTCTGAGTGCTACTAACGCAAAAACCACAGAGCTTAACTACAATCACAGGGCGACAACAGCCAGCTCAGCACAATACATACAGACAACAAAAAAGAGACAGAGGAGAGAGGTGGTGCAAAAAAAAGAGACAGAGAGCGAGAAAACTAGAGAAAAAGACTGACTACACACCTTTAGACCATGAACTCAGTTTAAGAGGAATTATAGAAGACTGTGTGTGTAGCACTGAAATGTTACTGAGTGTTATCATACCATTAACAGGTATGTGCTATAGCAGTGGTTCTCAACTGGTGGGTCGGGACCCAAAAGTGGGTCGCGAAGCCATTTTTAGAGGGTCGCAGAAGCATGTCCTCCAAAAGTAGTGGTACAAAGTCTTTTATTTTAAAGGACGTGTTTCTTATGACACAGTTTGCTTTCAATAGCAGGATATTTAGTGGTGGTGACACCAGTAGTTGCCCACTTTTAACCTCTAGATGTGGCTCTGCCAGCTTATTGGAGACATTTATGCTAAAACGTGCCAAAATTAAACCAACATGTGCTCAGAATCTGTCAAAATGGGCCAGAATATGACCAGAACTTGGCTAAAGTGTCCAAATAAGCCAACATTTTCCCAAGCTGTATCAAAAGGCGTTGAGACTACACCCAAATAAACCTTAATTTGTTAAAGGAACAGCAAACTTCAAAAATTTGGGTCACGACTGTTATTAATAGAGACATAGTGGGTCCTGAGGCTGGACCAGTTGAGGACCACTGCATTAGAGGACCTGGATGGCTTGTCATGGAGCCATGAATTCCCCTATTCCCCTAGAATATCCACCATCAGTTCATGACCTAAAGCACACAAGCAAGTCCACCTCTGAGGGGCTCAGAAAGAACTAAATGAAGGTTTTGGAGTGGCCGAGTCAAAGTCTGGACTTTAATCTAATCGAGATTCCCTGGCAAGACCTTAAAAGGGCAGTTCATGATGGAAAACCATCTAATGTGACCGAATTCAAACTATTCTGCAGATAAGAGTGGACCAACATTCCTCCATGGTGTAAAAGACTGATCACAAGCTGGAACAGACATTTAACTGCAGTTGTTGCTGCCCAGGCTGGAAAACCAGTTACTAGGTTTTCAATAATTCTACAATAAACCATAATTTAAAAAAGGCATTTTGTGTTTAGTGGGTTATCTCTGTATATATTCAGTAAGAATAAATATTAGTTTGATGATCTGGAACATTTAAGTGTGAGAAACATGCAAAAATAGAAGATTTCTGTGGCGCTGTATAATACAGATACTAAAACTGCTGAGTAACATTGTGTCAGATTTGCAGTGAAGCTGTTAGAACTTCCTCCCTTCAGACCAGGTTTCTGATGACGCTGGTCTTCTCGACGGCCAACAGGGGGCAGTGTTGGTTCAATATTGTCCGAGGCGAGCTTCCCGTTCAGCTGCAACATACTGAAAAAGTTCTTGGGCGGGACGAGCAAATCAGTGTGGACAAACACATACGCGCACACAGTTGGACGCGACCCAGAATGTGCGGCGCATCAGGCTTTGCCCTTGCCTTGTCAGAGAAATCATGTCTTATCTCGTTCTGCAAATACCGCCTCTGCACAGGGAAGGAGGAAACAGAACTCCAGCTGTCATCTCCTCACCGGCCCCACCTGTCCAAACATCCCAAACCCCCACTAGGCTCCTGTCATCGGAAAAGCCGGGATTCAGTGGACTCCGCAGGAAGATAAAGCCTCTCTCATTATTCTGCCCATGTTTGTATTTAGACAAGCAGATGACCACTTGCTCTGAGCCTGGTCGGCGTCTTAATAAAGCCGCTCTGGGGGGTTGAGCTTTATCTTTCAGGCCGAACACCGGGCCTTGTTCTTTACCTGCTGGCTCACTTGGACAGAAATACAGGAGACACACACACAAAGGCACAAAAATGATACAAACACAAGCAAAGATGCCTCAGAGTGACACACACACACACACACACACACACACACACACACACACACACACACACACACACACACACACACACACACACACACACACACACACACACACACACACACACACACACACACA